>MU267948.1:0-24533 GCA_021014935.1 Hygrophoropsis aurantiaca
GATAGATTCATGATCGAAAGGATTATTCACTCATCCTCCGTGACCCCTAAAACTCAAGAATTTCATGCCAACTTCTTGATAGACTCGTGGCGTTATTTGGATACACTTGCATTGGACACAAGCATGGTTGGCCCTGAGACCTATCAAACAAGCAAATCAAACGAGGGATCGTGAAACTTACATGTGATATGAATTGGGTGCATCGGATAGCTGAGGCATTTGCCTACAGCTGTCAGAGATGCTATTCTAGGGCTCTGACTTCACGAGGCCCATAAAATATCGCAGTCTTCTCTCGAGCACACGTAGTGATTTGGGGTTCCACGGTTTTCGGCGACTTATCTTAGAACCGTAAGGTTCTAGTCGGGACCCCCTAAACAACGGTCGATCAAGGAATGTTCCTGCACTGTAGCAGAAGTGGCCGTATTCGATTCATGATTTCTGCGGACCACCTGGTCCGTCGAAGTTCTGCTTTGTTGATCATAACTACTCCGAGGAACATGCCCCTTTATTTTGGTACGAATGGGATCTTATAGTTGACCGGACCTTCGATTTGTTGCGATTGAGATAGGCTCAAAGGTTGTGCCAACGATGATATCAACACAACACATAAAATGAAAATGTCACCATATAGACCACCTAGTCCACAAAGAAATCGTCACAATTAAAACCAGACAATTCTGATCACGATCATAAAATTGCTCCCACGAGAAGCCGCGAATCCTTCGGTGGATAATGCAACCACATGGATACACAATAGAAGAGCGCGAAACCCCGTCGAGGGTGCAGCCTCGCCAGTCAAGTCCGCTACCGAATGATTGTCCTTTTGCTTCTCCATCCAAAGCAATTGAAGGAATGTATCGGTGCTCTGTTACTTGTTGAAATATCTGGGGTCCCTTCGCGGGGCTGGCGATGTGCGAACAACGTATTGGACATGGCATTCATGCTCGGTGCAGTCACAGTCCGAGCAAGCCATAGCCCTTGGGAGGAATGGGGTCAACGGTGAATATTTGTGTACGAAGGTCGCGGTGACTGCGATTAGAAGACTTTATCATTCACAATGAACTGTCTCTGCACTCAAATTACTTACCTCCGACTGAGGCAGTGAGAGGATGTTCGAAGGTAGATATACTAATCATTGGAGCGGGTACGACGAAAGGCTGTGAGAAGAGAGCGTCTTTTTGGACGTCGCAGGTTGCCCGCGCCATTATTTTTGGCGCGATGATGTCGTTGGTTTTGACAATGCCACTCATCGGAGATATCCGGTCCAGATGAGGGATATTCTCGTTTGGCAGCACTGCTACACCAACATTTGTGACAGATCATCCATGTTTCTAGCTTCTAGTATTCTAAGTACCTTTCGTTGAAGCAGCCCGCGACACTGCTTTATTCCGACGCGAATACTAAGTAAAAAAATACAGAACATCAAGAAACACATCTACAAGACGTTTAGCGAAAGCTTCGCTTTGGCCTTTGCAACCTTGAATGCAGCGATTTGATTGGTCGGAAGGCCTCTAAAAAAGGTAATTTACTGGCTTGCCGAAATTAAAAACGCTAAGCGATCCTCAGCTCGTGCCACGCCATGGTACATGTAGCCGACTTGCAGATGCAGATGCTGCAATACTAAATAGGTGTGGCAAACTTACTTTGCACAAAGTTGTTATCATGGAATTCCAGACTCGGCTGTCGGCGAGACACCCTCGGATGGAATGACTTAAGTATTAAAAAATTGTTCGACCTGTCGCTACAAAATCTTGGTTATCGGCACTGCATTCAAGTGATTCAATTCAAACATACGACTAACCTTCTATTTTGTTAAGCTGATAATATTATTGATACGTGAACAAAATGATCTTTATACCTGACTGAGGCCAGCACAACGGAAAGCCTGCACTTTGTGGCCGTCAACTAAAAGTGAATTCATAGCTGGAGTTTCGTCACATCGTCACGTCTCAAGATTTAGGCCACAAAAAAAAAAAGAACGTTTGAACTTGTGGAACACCAGACCTGGATATATCAAGTTAGCTTTAAATTACAACATGTCTCTCCGGACTGAGACTCAGCAGCACACCGATCGACGCATCAAATCCAATTTGTCGATAATCCAAAGACCTCCAAAGACTTGAGCCGATAAGAAAAACTCAGTTTATCGTCTACCGGTTAATACTGCAAGAGGACCGAAACGGAGACTTCAAGTTACCGTACCGCACGCACAAACCTGGCTGATAGCTTCGACGAGTCGTACAAAGTTTATGATTTTATTGACCGGTATAGCCTATGGAAGAGGAAGCGAAGGTTTGTGGTCATATGGAAGAGTGGCGGTGTCCACAGAGTGCCTGTGACACAGGATTTGTGACTTCGGAGAAGTGTGACTTGTACCAAAGCACAATCTGGTTTCATCCCCACATGCAAAGGACCAGACGATAAAACGAGCACTGATTTCAGCACTGCTCTCCCAATTTTTTTGCAGATAAATACTTGTGCAATAGCAGATATTGCTTGTTCAGCCTCAACGTTTCTTGTCAATTGTGCTATTGCAGGCACTATAATTGGTTCTTGAGTTCGGTAGCAATTTCTCTTGCACACCTCTTTCGAGTCTCAATTTTCTCATCTACAGATTCTCTTTGCAGGTAGAGTAACGTGGGTTGGAGCCTGTAAAAGGTGACCACTTGCTCACTCCCGATCCTGGTAACCTCCGGACTGGTCGGCCTGATCATTCTAATCCTTGAGTTGCAACGCACATAACCGTCGCGCTAACATCTCGCACTCAAACTTTTCAAAAATGTCCAATCATTCTCGTGGTACAGCGCCGGGCGCCACTTGGGCACCGTCGGGATATTCGGTTCCCCAGCCGCAGCTCCAACTCGAGGAAGAGTACCCGCATCGCACTATAGCTCATGAGCATGGTCAGAGTGGACGTCAGTATGGCCAGCAAATGCCTATGCGTCCGTCATACAGTGATCCCTACTCTTCCGTTCAATATGATGCGGTCTCTCCAAATCGATTTGGGTCCATGTATGCTCCTCCTTTACGTGGAGGCCAACCATCACAGTCGTTGCATTCATCTCGTTACGAGAGTTCCTCTCGGCCTCCAGATACTGGAAGAACGCTTGGTTCCATCCAAACCGGTTTCAACACGGCGATTCAACGACAGCCGCAATACTCTTTTTTGCCCTCGGGTTTCCCAACCACGAATCAATCCTCGGTTGCCTACCCCTCATCGTTCTCAGAGGATAAGTTGTCATCTAATAGTGCTTCATCGATGATGAACACTTCCAGTTCAACCACTGGGAGCCAAACATCTCCTTTTTTGTCAGCATCCCCGATGCAATTTTCATACCCTCAGCCACTTCCCACCCGAATCTCAGAATCACAAGCGCACTACATGCAGCATATACGAGATAACCAGTCGACGGAAAATGTCCAACAACCCCCAAAAAGAGTAAGAAGATCCGACGACGAAGAGCAATTTGAGGTTGCTGGCGAGATCGGTGATGCATCTCATGGGGTAGACGCAACTGGCAGACCCAGGCCGTAGGTCAGCAATCCTTCCTATGATCCTGATGCTAATACCTGTCGTTTCATCTGTAGGTCAGGGGCTTGCGCTCGATGTAAAAGTTTAAAGGTTTGTTTTGTGCTAACATACCCAAAGCATACCTTACATCGATGGTTAGGTCCGATGTGAATTTAAAGGGGACCCTGATACCTGTAAACGTTGCATAAATGCTGGTCAAGACTGTCATATTCCGGGTCGCAAACCGCGACGTACTCCTCCGTGCGGTCTCTTGTGTGATCGAAAGGCGCGAGCTGATAACGTTGACATTCATTTAGGAAACGCGAAATTCTATTGAAGCAGATTCGTGAACAAGCTGCACAAATTCAAGATCTTATGAAGCAACTGGAAGAGGCCACAAACAAACGGAGCGATATGAGCTCAGCACGCACTCCCGCATCCACCGCGACACTATCAGAGACTAATCCCCTTTCCCCAAGTTCATCCCACTTACAATCGCCTGCAGATGATTTCACAGTTGTATCACCAGACACAACTATCCCTAGGCCAGAAGTACAAGATTGGATAGCAAAGGCGCAAGAATCGATAAATGCTTTTGGTGGGCTTATTGCACAATCACCTTCAGCAAACTCTACATCCAACCGAAGAACCGAGGAAGACCCAGATTATAGTGACGAGGAATATGCAATCACCTTCGAAGGCGACTCCGATGACGAAGCAGACATTGGCTATGCCACAGCTGATGATGAAAATCATAGCCATCGCTCCGCTTCCAGAGAGAGATCCTCAATATCGAGCGTCAATGCGCCTAAGAAGAAAGAATTGAAAGTCGCTACGATGCCCGCAGAAGCAAGTCCTTTCGGCCTGATGGCTCAGCTTAGCATTCAGAAAAGGCAAAGAAGTGTCGAGCCCGAGCAAGAAGACGTGGTCGGGGTTGCCAGGGATGATTTTTTCCAGCCAAGTATATTCTATTACTGTTACATGCGACCATGCAAATTGATTGGTGCTCGCGATAGGCAACTCTCCAGATACGTTAGGCGGAAGTTTTGCTTCCGTTGGACACCAGCCGCCGCACATCTTGACACGCGAAGTAGTAACTCCAAAAGAGGCAGAAATGCTGTTTAAATAGTACAAACCTCTGATATATCCTCTCGCTGAGTACTCACAGGGTTCAATAGTTACTTCGACAACATGAACCTGGCTACCTCTCTCCTTGATCCCGACCTCCACACCCCTCAATATGTCGCTATGAGAAGCCCATTCTTATTCACTGTCGGTAAGGTCCTAGCGCTTTTGAGCTTGATAATCCTCTGACTGGGCGATAGTGTGTGCAATATCATCCCGTTATCAAACAGGTCGCCCAGGCTTGTATGCTGAATTGATGAGGTATGCCCAACTGGCGGCTGGGACTGCTCTGATCGGTGGCTCCAAGAATGAAGAGATGTGTGCCGCCTATATACTTCTCTCTTTGTATCCAGTGCCAGTTCATAAATGGGAAGAAGACAGAACTTGGATCTATCTCGGTTTAGCTATACGGTATGTTTGATTCCCGAACCAAGGCGCTATTCATCTTATGCGCCAATAGTTTCGCGCAGGATCTTGGCCTTAATCGCCCGAATACGACCAAACCCCTAAATGAACGCCACGCGCGTGTAATGCTAACTCGCACGCGCTTTTGGTTGAATTGCTTCAATCTCGATCGATCTACTTCATCTATGTATGGGAAAAGACCAGTGATCCCAAATACAGACTACATCTCCACCCACTTGGACGACTGGTGGAAATCGTCAGAATACAATCTGGACGCGTTTGATATCCATCTCTGCATTTACAATGCAGAATTGCGAATAATGGCGGATTTCATGGCCCAGATCTATAGTGATCCGAACCACCCCATTGGATTGAATAAGGTCAGAACATTGCGACCTTACTTCGCTCTCCCAACTGACCCATGAGCGTCAGTCTGCCGACTTCCTCAAAATTGCGAGCGAAACCGACGACAAGATCACTCAAATAGGAGAAATATGGTTCCCTCGCCTTAAGGCACATACAACCCACCGCAATGGCCTTCTAAAGATGGCTCTTAACTATGCCCGGCTCGTTGCACTTTCATCTGGTCTACAACATGCTCCCAGCAAGACTGAGCTTGGTGAAAACTCATTCCTCATGCGTGTATGTCTTGTCACACTATATTACACCGTACTCTGCTCATTGAGTGCAGTGCTTCCGCGCAGCTTCGGACGTTATAACAGCCGTTTTAGATGAAATCTATGCGACATCAGAGCAAAGTTAGTCGGCTCAGATTTCACCTTTGTCACAGACTCAATGCTTGTGTATCAGAGAAGGCGCTTCGTCATGCTCCAGATGCCCAATGCGTATTTGTCACGTTTGCGAGCGCGTTTCTGGTGAAAGTAAGCACTCCAATACACAGACTTCATCGTAAGCTCAGCAAAATATCACAGCTACTTCAACCCAAATACGCAAGTTATTTCCCATTTGAGCAACGTCTACAAATACGTGCTCTTGTGCAGCGGGTTGTTGATCTCTTAGGCTCACCCGAAGTGGTGGTTGACGAACGCCATGCACCCAGACTCTATTCACTCTTCCTGGCTGGACTGCTCGCCACTCCGATGGCTCAAGTTTCTGCCATGTCCCCGACTTCCACCAAGAGTCCTCTCTCTCTTCCTCGGAAGCAATATTCTCGCAACGGGAAAGGGAACAGTAGCATGGCATCTGGTATCGGAGCTTCTACCTCGGACTACTCTCAATCACCATCGCCGCCACAGCCGTTTTTGCAACAGCAATTACCACGTAAGCAATCATCCCTCTTTGATACAGACGGACACACCTCGAACATGAATTCTTCGTATTTCTACGCATCAGTTCCTATTGACTCTGAACTGCTGGAGTCAATGCAGTTCATGTCTGATCCGATGTGGCAGGAAACTGCGGTGCCAGGTAAGTACCATAACCCTGCTGTTCTACGCATGACTTCTCAATAGCATGACGCCCTAGGACTCCAATGGATGTCAGAGTTCCACTCCGGCAACACTGGGATAATGAATGATTACACCATGTACCAGTCTCCGCAATCTCAGCAGCAGTATCCATCTGGGCCCACAAACTATTGATTATGCTTTCCTTGGTGTATTATTTATGTCTTCTTGGCTTATGATCTGTTGTATTTTGTATGGAGAAGAAATGTATAGATAACTCTTATGGGTGTCAACCTATGGCTACAATTACTGGGAGGGACCATCGATGCATCGCATCACATGAAGAACCTAATAGCAATAAACACCTACGTCATCTACAGCCTCACATTCTTTGGCATTGCCCTCATTGCCTGTCTAACGCCCAAATCCGCCAAAACATCTTCCGCTGAAAGGAGTGTCAGTACAACTTAGTATATTGATGCAACAGCCAAGAACTCACCTCCTCCTAATAGTGCATCAAACGTCACTGTTCGGTAATACTAAGGATACATTATTAGTACTTTTTGCTGCACTCAATGTCTTACTTGATCTATCCGCTTACATGTTCGACGAAGCGACCCATGCCAGTTCTGGTGATTCCGCGCCCACCGAAGATTTGCACAGCATCTTTAGCAGTGAGCTGGGCACACTGCGTGCTATAGCTCTTCAAGAACGCTATTTGTCTGATGAAATCAGTGAATACAAGCTCGTAGCAAGGAAAAAACGCTGAATGACTCACCCTGCTAGCTTATTTGCTTGCTGTTTATAAGTCTACAATTACGCATAAAACTCACTGATTCGAAACAGGGATGGATGATATCAACGCACCATGTGATTCATTTGGTATGTGATGTTCTCCAGCCAACTTTGCACGCTTTCGGCGCGCGCTATCATAGCTGCGAGCTTAGAACGAATGACAGCTTGTGATATCAGTGGTTTTCCGAATGCTTTTCTTTGAGTAGCCCATCTGAAAGGCAGTTGAGTTTGAATGATAGACTCGTCAAAGGTAAATGACCTTACTTGAGACATTCCTCAATCATTGCACGTTGACTTCTCGCGGAACTACAGCACATTACCCAACGCTCGTGGTTGAAATTACTGCATAAAGATGAGGACTTTAAACGCGTGTATAAAAATAATACCTACCTGAGGATCACAAATATGCCTCCGCCTTCTTCGCCAAGTGTATTTCCAACGGGCACTCGGACGTTGTCGAATGTTATGTATGCAGTTCCTGCGGATGTTGAATAGCTCGTTTTGAGCTGCCGTGTTTCAACACCAGGGCCACGTTCGACAAGTATGACAGTCAAACCATCCTATTATGTCATTATGTTAGACCAGCATTGTCTTTGATGTCGAGCGAGAGCTATGTACCTCTGTTTTACATCCAACGGTAAAGCTTGAGTGAAGGGAAAAGGAGATCAGATGTTTGCCATGATGATCTGAATTTCACATACTAATCTGCAAAACTGAATACCGTATCATCAGAATCAACCGTGAAAACTCATACAATAAACTTGCGTTGCGTTTGTTATCCACTTCTTTGCCCCGTTGATAATCCACTCTTTACCATCTTCGCTTTTTACAGCAGTGGTCTGCAGGCCCATAACATCGCTGCCGGCTTGCGCTTCAGAAATAGCCAAACATATAAATTTCTTCCCAGAAAATACTTCCGGTATTATTTTGGCTTTGAGTTCATCGGATCCAAAATTTAGTACTGGAGGAAGGCCGATAACTTTACCACCCAATAAGCCTTGCAAAAAAACATAGCTTAAGATAAGATCACAATAGTTTAGAGATATAAACACTGACCATCTCCATAACCTCTGGCGCCACACCGCACAATCTCTTGAGTGATAATGAGCTGGTAACAATGAGCGTGTAAACATAGAAGTTCTGAATAATAGCTACGGTGACTGACTTCATGGAAATAATCAAACTAAGCATGGTCGGTATCAATTTGCTATGAAACCTTAGAGGGGACAGTAGAGCTCACCTGCTCTGGTTTTACAATTCCGTTCATCAAGATTAAGCCTTTCAGGTGTTTTCCGGGGCCCATACGCATGGCATGCAGATTAACCTCTCTGAATAATGTCGGATGAGTGAGTATTCTATGAATACCCTGGTATAACGTACGCCATCTTGTCGAAAACACTTTGGCTGGGTCGCTTTCCATCCTCCTCTCGGGCCTAACGAAAATGAGATTCAGTTTCGTCTAGGTTGATAAATGCTTACTTGGGCGTCTTCGTAGATGTTCTCGTCCACAAATTTACGCATAGCCTTCTGAAACTCTCTATGATTCTAAAAAAAAGTCAGTCGGAGGCCGCTTGTCAGGGGCTTAAGATATCTAGAGCTCACATCAGTGTAGTAAGGACTGTGATATCCTTCTGCCAGCCAAGTTGGTTCCGCATAAGGTACGGTACTAATTGCACCTGTAATTTGCGAGTATATCACACTCTTCTCGCCATGTATGGTGCCAATTTGGAGGCGTTGGTATTGAGGTCGCTCTAAAACTTCATGTCTATGGAGTCCATAAAACGCCTCAGTGGCATCTTGGCCAGCTATAAAATACAGTGAGTTAATTTCAAGTAGGTCCGAGAGTGTGATGATTCATGTTACATACCAACGTCTCCTTCGAGTAGAACCGATACGCCTCCTGGATGAAGATCCTTAAAACGCGACAGATTGTATACCTTGGCATCAATTACTACCCACTTGATTGGATGGGTGATTAATGGGACCTAATTATCTCCACTTATGATAACATACCAGGTCATCAGGCTTGTTGTGCTGTCGGACAAGGCAAGATAAATACTATAGTTGGTGCTCTTTTTATTTGCTTGGAAACAAACCTGTGCGACCTCCTCGATTGAGAATTCTTTAAGTTCTTTGGCTGCCATCGTAATGGTGCTGGTACCGAGTAAGGATGTGAGAGACAAGTACAAGGCGTTAAATTATAAGGAGTTTGTCAATTATCCCATGCTACTACTAGACTATTTCACGTGTTTACGACCTCGAAATCCGTTTCCGAACCTGAGTTGGATAAAAACGTTCGTGTCACGTGGCTTTATGGGCGCTTGTGGATCGATCGGTTCGCGATCGGTAAAGTCCAAATAAAGCGCCTTTCTTTATACAGCATCAAGTTTATACTGCTTTCTACCCATTACTTCCACTTTCACTAGACGACTTCATACCTCATTGAGGTCATCCAGTTGTTCAAAACATTGTCTAAGTTGAATGCTGAAGGTTAGTACCAGCTTGGGCCAAGAACGGTCTTGACCAAATCAATATCTCACAGGTTCGTTTGAACAGCGATCAGACGTAAATTAGTATCTTTGTCAGTAATAGCCTGACAACCACAAAACATTCAGTCAGTATTTCCATCCATTGGATAGCTTAAAAAGCAGCTGCATGTTCAATGGCTTCTTGGCAGGTCATGTCCTTCCCAGCTCAAATGAGTGTATCTTCACAGCAAGAATTAGCCCAGCTTCAGGCACAAATCAGTGCTCTCGAAGACAAGAAAATCTCTCTGGCTCGCGAAGCATACAAAGTCCATATCTCGATTCGTGAGCTACAGGTTCGCGTTGCTCGCATAACCAATCAAAGTGCCCCAATATCTCGTCTGCCATCGGATGTGCTGGCAATCATTTTCGAAGAACTACGTCATTTACCTCCATCTCCCATTCGATATCAACCAGCTCTCGTCGAAATACAACTCTCCCACGTATCATGTCGGTGGCGCGAAGTTGCACTCAATACTCCTTCTCTATGGTCATCAATTAGATATCCCATATTACACCGTGATCGCTCTCTTACAGCATACTTAGACAGATGCGGTGAATGTCTTCTTGATGTGCACATCGGCCCGCGGTCCACAAGTCAGGCATCTTTTCAAACTGTAATCAGTACTTTGCTACCACGTATCAACCGCTTTCGCGAGCTCACCATCGATGCCCTTGGACGCGAAGAGCTCTGCGCGCTTTTATCCCTGTTCCATAACGCAACTGCACCTGCGATGAAGCGTCTAAAGCTGAATTGTCAAGACGCGGTTAACATGCGGGATCTCTCCCCTATCAAGATTTTCCAAGGTGGAACCCCATTGCTGTCCGATATTCGATTGGATGGGATCCCTCTGGTACTACCTAGTTCTGGGGTTACCACACTGCATTTAACAGCTCATTTGGGATCTGCGGCTGCACTATCCCAGACGGCTTTCTTTGACTTGATGTCTTGCTTTTCATCCCTCTCATGCCTCCATCTCATGGGATTCATTCTCGGCAATAACAGGGCAGATGATTTCCCTGCCGCGCCCTTTGAGCTCCCATCGCTTCGAGAACTCTTGATTCATGGAAATGCAGTCTCAACAGGCTTCTCTTTCTTTGAAACTGTCTCCACTCCCAACATCGAGGTTCTTTCTCTGGAAAATCTGAGGCAAAATTCTCTGTCCTTCATCCATAAATTTATCGCCTCCTGTCCAGAAAACTTCCAGCGTCTACGCGCCCTCCAATATCTCCATTGCGAATTTGGAGATGATTTGGACATTTATCTCCCACACGCGACCCCGGCACTTACAGAGCTTTCCGTGTCTGCCGATGTGCGTCTGCCTCTCCTTCGGCTTCTCTTGAATAGCGATAAGCAGGCCGTTCTGCTCGGTACCCCTGCTCTGTGGAGCAACCTGCGTGTCATCAAATTACAGGCCCGAAAACCGTGGGACGGTGGTAACGACTCGGACTCAGATGATTTGGGAAATGGAAATGGCGCCATTTCCCTCATATCCACCCTCCTTTTCAATATTGTATCCCATAGACGACGCCTCGGGAATCCTCTCGCTTTTGTACATTTTGAAGGCCCGTTTTGCACGAGCTTATGTCACGCGTTTGAAGAGCTATTTCGGAAAGAGGAGCAGCAGAGTGTCACTAAAGTTCGGAAGACCTGGGCTTCTGATAATTCGCCGGACTGGTCTCAAATGGCGGACTACTATGGCTACTTCTATCGTCGAGCGTTCTTTGAGAAACTTCAAACGGGCAGAATAGGTCAATGAATTATGTGGTTCCAGAAACCATTTACGTTCAGTAGCATGTCGACTTCGTATTTGGAGGGATCCTGTGTTTTCTGGTGTTGGAAGGTGCTTGTAAATCATTTTTTCGGATCCTTGTTTGTTTTCCGTTCAAGTTGTTGCACAGAGCCGCGTAATATCTAGGACGCATATATGTACTTGTCTTCTTTTTAGAAGTGTTTCGCAAAATAATCTTCTACATCCCTTCGTTGGAAAACTCGCCATGGAAGTGGGCTTGACTATTCTTCTGAAAAGATCTTTTTCAAGCACTGATTCTGATTGCACTGAAATTTACAATCTTGTCACAGACCACATCAAAACGCAAAACTGTGTGGTCTCTTCGAGAAAGATATCGTCATATTTTACCAAAATCGCCTCGACTCTCACAAACCCTTTCTTGAACACTTCTCCGTCCCACATTGCAGTCCAACTTTCTGGAGAATGACAAAACAGGGTAAATTCCTTTGATAAACCGTTTGAAAAATTGTAAAGGCCCGGGTTGTGACTTCCCATATGAGCTCCACAGATGATCGAACTCGGGGTCGGAGATAAAAGGCCAGCTAGGGCTCGCGCGAGATGGAGTTGCCTTTCTTTGGTGAACAGATGGAAAAATTTGCCAGTGTAAATGATGGAGACTCGACCCTGGAGTGGGTTCAAGGATGCGAGATCAGATAGGTTTGGCGCGAGGGCTTCCGGTGCAGTATCATGTGGAGGAACGATGGAGAGCAAGGACGGATCGAACACGTCCCCTGGAATGAAGTGGGCGGGAAATGTCGCAGGTGTTGATTTGAAGAGATCATGACCGATTGTTAAAAATTCTGAAAAAGAGTCGGGTTAATAATCTACAGCGTAAGCTTGTGGACGCCCCTACCTGCCTCCAAATCGCAGCCGATTATATTCTCAGCGGGATAACCATCGAAAGCGATTTTTCGTATGTCAGTACCAACTAAGGAGTCGCTTTCAAATTGAGAATAAAAAGAGGGTTAACGTTGCCGTTTTGGATACATACCGCAACATCCTAAATCCAACAATATTGCACCCTCACGTTCACGACCAATCTTTAACATATCGGAGTATACAGGCATCTCGGGGATCACCATACTGTCGAGATAAAATTAGATTCATAGCCCAGGAAGCCACTGGATGTAACTGTAGAACGAAGTATGTACTGTGTAAAAGTCAATCGATGTATGCATGGATAAGGCGCGACCTATCAGAAAGAGGTTAAAATAACTCGAAATAGTATGTTGCCGAGTTGGTTGTATACCTTGTACGCATCTGCTTGGACACGAAGTATATGTTCTTTCAGCGACTGGTCGTCGCTGATCCCCGTGAGACTTTTGAAGAGGCTCGCAGCCTTTGGGTCCAGATTATACAGCGACTCATCTAGGGGCGGTGCACTGTATGAGTGAACATCCGACACCGAGGTCGTTTGGGCCGAGTTGTTGACAATACTCATGAGGCTTAGTTGAGATATGAGGATGAGAACTATCAAATTGTCCAAGCTTGATCTTTATAGCAGATCGTGGAAGCTTACTTTCCTGAAAGGCATAGTTGTCAATTTATCGGGGCTGTGTGGCCATTCTGAAGGACACCCCGGTAGGCTAATGGACAGTCAACCACTAGTAGATATCTAGCTTGGATCGAGGGTATTGATTCTTGGGAAACCGACGAGTACGGATCACCGCAGTCCTCAAGCGGGGAAACATAGCATGTGGGGCAATCAGCTTTTCGAAATGGATGGCAGTATGCACATACCTGCTATTTCTGCCGTTCGTCGCGGTGTAGACGTATGCTACATAATTCCAGTTTTTCTGTAGTGAACACCTTGTTTGTCATGGACCACATTACAGTAACTTACAATCATTTTGGAGCTTCTTTGGTAGTATTCCAAAAAAAAAGTGAATTGATAGTGAACAGTAATATACAAATGTTATGTATCTTTTACATCATACCTGCTAACTTGAAGTTCATATCCAGTCACATCGGGAGTCCGTCGAAGGCGATTCGAGGTTTGATCCGGGTCCGTCGTGCTGCATCTCCTTCAATCGGATTCTCTTAAATAGCGATAGCTGCCCGTTCTAACCCGTTCCAACTCTCTGGAGCAATCCCTGTGTCATCAAAACGTATGCTCAAAAATTGTGCGATCATGATGGAGGTATGTACGTATGTAAGGACTAAGCGCGCGCGCTCAGCGCTCGGATTCAGATGCGTGTCATGGTTTACAAGTAGAATCAATGATTCTTGAATGAACTAAGTAAATCACTGCGTTTCAGTGGCAAGATGCCAGTGGTATGTACGCCAGCGGTGGTATGTACCATGGTTATCAAATGCGCACGATGATGAATTACGTATACTATTCTTCCTTTGAAGAGGTAGCTCTCAATCGCAAATTTACGACAGAAAATCACAGCCTCGTCACAGACCACATCAAAAACTTGTATGTCGGAGTGTCCATGCCATTGTTATCACTATAGTCGACCAACCTTGCTTCGACTTTCACAGACCCCTTCTTAAACACTTCGCCGTCCCACATGGCGATCCAAGTTTCCAGGGAGTGGCAGAATATAGTAAATTCTTCTGAGAAGCGGCCTAGAGTAAAAATGCCTTTGTGATAACCTCCTACACCAGCCCCACAGATCATGGAGCCCGGGATGGGAGATAAAAGGCCGGCTAGGGCACGTGCGAGATGTAGCTGCCTTTCCTCATTGAAAAGATGGAAAAACTTGTTGGCGTGAATGATGGAGACTCGACCTTGGAGAGGGTTCAAGGATGCGAGATGAGACAGGTCTGGGGTTGGGGTATCGGGTACAGCATCGGGTGGGAAGATGGAGAGCATGGAAGGATCGAATATGTCTCCTGAAACGAAGTGGGCGGGAAAGGTCGCAGGCGTTGATCTAAAAAGATCATGGCCGAGTTCAAAAAATTCTATAAAGGGATTGAGATGATAATGAACGTTGCAGATTTTATCGTCGGGCTCACCTGCTTTTAAATCTGTCCCAACGATACTCTTAGCAGGAAAACCATCGAAGGCAATTCGTCGTGCATCGGTACCAACTAAATAGCATGTGAGTTGAGAAACATTCACGATTCATGCGTTGGACACCTACAGCAGCATCCCACATCCAACAGAATCGCATCTTCACGCTCACGGCCAAGCTTTAGCATATCAGAATACCCAGGGACCTCGGAAATTTCCATGCTGTCGAGGTGATCTCAAGTTCACGACTCGGAGCTCTACAGTTTCGACGTCAACATACCGTAAAAAGCTGAATCGATGTATACATGGATATGGCACAACCTCCGGAGAAAAATCAACATAGCCCATATTAAGTTTCGACTAGAGTTACCTTGTACGCCTGTGCTTGGACATGTAAGATGTGTTCTTTGAGCAACTGATCGTCACTAATCCCTGAGAAAGTTTTGAAGACGACAGCATCCTTCGGATCAAGACTATACAATGTCTCGTCTAAGGGCGGCGCACTGTATGTTTCGAGTGCGACCGTTGCCCGGGCTAAGATTGTTTGATTTGGGCTGTTGACGATACTCATGGGCACTAGGAATAAGAGTAATGATGTTGGATTATCCTGGCCACAGCTTTATAACGTATTGTGAAACATAGTGTCATCAATATTTGACTGCGAAACGTGGTTTCATTGATAATTCCATTGAGTCTGGTACTGAACCGTACCGAATCAGACGTGAACCGACTGCATCGGACAGCGCACATGTACATACCTGGTGGCCAAGGAACGAATAAACTTCTTTCGAAACATCGATCTGCCTACGGGAGGCTAAATGAAGGATTTGGCGGCAAATTATGGTGTGCAATCACGGCCCGGTCAATTGACAGAAAACCGACCACTAGTACGAGTCACTTTGCATTCCATGAAACTTAAGTGAATCATGCCGCATCTGTGAGCGAAATTATTCAAATCCAGGCCCCTACAGAAGAATGTAAGCAGCTTCGCCGATTTTCATGAGCGTGAGCTTACTATTCGGACGTGTTTTATCGAAATATGTGAATGTCTTATAGTTGTCGAAATGAAAACATACCACCAGCATCTTCAGCCGAATTCCATCGCTGGTCAATATCGGTGGCTTGAAGGGGAGGTAATATTCTGGTGATGATGGGAGCATGCATGAAGGATGAAAATTTCAATTTATGGGCAACCGGCCCAATTGAATATGTCGAGACTGGGATAGATGATCGCCTGGAGCAGTCTGCAGAAAGTAGGTTCTGGGAGTCCTTCTCCATACTCTCACCCAACATGCTTGTGATAAATACTAATGTATGTAATGGTAACAAACAAAAAGAATCGTGCTTGAGATGAGCGAAGAGTTTTGGATGATCCAGCTACACCGCCACATCCACTACTCAAATTTGGACACAGACCTGCGGTTTGAAATTTCGCGTCTGAATCCCGTTCAGCCATGACATCCACACCACCACCTTCCAATACTTTTGTTATACCGCCAATCCCTCGTTTACCAGCTACAGCAGGCTCACGCAATCGTGGCTCTATCGGATCGTCTTTTTCATTTGGAGCCCAGCTGATCAGTGGCACAGATATCGTTAGTACCTCTCATGGCCGCCCTTTCGCGTTGGATCCAAATTGTTCCATGCTCCCATCTTCTCCCCGTTCGTCGCCCCGGAGACATCGGAGAGCAAAAGATAGCACTGGGCGACACCCCCTTGCAAATGATACAATGGATGTGTTTCAGGACACAGAGCTTGAAGTGGACAATGATGCTGAATGGAGTATGGTTGACCGTATGAGACTTTGGCGACACGATGCCTTAATGCAGCATCTCTATGAAACTGCAGCCTTCTGGGGCGATAAAATTTTATCCTGGACGAGTAAGTCGTATTGTTGTCCAGTATGTACATGATATTCAAATCCACGCGCTTCGTACGCGTAACCACACGCAGACGACCCAAATGACGCGTTCTGGCTTGCGCAGACATTCTTTATGACCCATCAGTACTCCCGCGCCGAAAGGCTATTAACAAGACCATTTCCTCTTATCACATCGAACACTCCAGGAAAAGTAGGTCGAGAGTATGAAAATTCGATCGCAGGCACTTCAACCATGAATGACTTCACTATCGATCCCAAAGGTAAAGGGAAGGAAATACCTTTCCAACTTGAACAAACCCCTCGGTTACCGATGGGTCCGAGCGGCATGATCGAGATACCGGAGACTCTGCAAGATAACGTGTCAAGGTTGGTTGACATGAGTGTAGCATGTCGCTACCTTGCTGCTCAATGTCAAGTATGATGCTACGAATTGCAGCCCCAATACTTTATATTGATTCGCGCCTATATTAGGTGAGACAGGGCAGTTGGGCAGATGCCACAGAGCTCCTTGGAGAATCTAATCCTTTCCGCAACTCAGGTATGCGATTTTTTCCGTGACCGCTCTATTTGGCTTCATAAACAATACATAGGGCGAAGTGGTCCAGCGATACCAAACACTGACGGAGGAATAAAAGTGGGCCGGAGCGATACCCTCTTGTGACGGGATGCTAATTTGTGCAGGTTGAAGCTTCAATGTGCCACCTAAGGGGGATTCTCATGCTCAAATTGAATCGTACGGATCAAGCCAAGCATTGTTTCATGGAAGCGCTTGCCTTGGATGTCAAATGTTACGATGCATTTGACCAGCTCGTTACCGGTGAAATGATGGCCCCCGAAGAAGGTCAGTATGTCGAATTTTTGAGCATATTATTTTGATTCACGCTTTTTTTTTTTTTGACAAATCAGAATGGGAGTTTGTTCAGGGTCTCGCTTACAAGGAGCAGACACCGGAAGATGCGGATTTTATCCAACTCATTTATACCTCCCGATTGCGCAAGCATAAGCATGCCGAGGAGCATGCTTTAACTCGTCGTCGCCTGGTCGACGAGTTCGGGCTGTCTGACAACCCAGATGTCTTATTCAGCTTTGCAGACGCCTTGTATACGCAGTTCCGATGGGCAGACTGCTATGTCATGACTAGCAGGTACTTTCGAGTACTTATCTCTTACACTTTCGGCTCATCTACTCCTTTCATTTATCTCTATAGAATACTAAGCCTGGTCGCGGTTCATACTCCAACAATGCCTTTACACATAGCGTGCATGTACCATCTATCACACCTACAATCCAAACTGTTCGTTCTTGCACACGAGCTGGTAGACCGCGAGCCCGAAAATCCTATCAGCTGGTATGCTGTAGGAGTTTGGTATCTTACTGCTGGCAAATGGTCCCAGGCACGGCAATATTTCAGGTAGGCAGGCCTATCGTTCGGGTAGATATCTGCTGATATTATGTAGTAAAACGTCTCTGATGGACCCCCGCTTTGGACCGGCCTGGATAGCATTCGCCCACACTTTTGCTTTAGAAGGCGAGCACGACCATGCGGTTACAGCATACTCAACTTGTGCAAGGATGTTTGCAGGGTGGGTATGCATTCCTATATCAGCACCATGCCTCGCTGAAGTTATAGAACAGGTCCCATCTACCCCTCCTTTTTGTCGGGATGGAGCAAATCATGTTATCCAACCATGCGCTAGCAGATGAGGCATTGAAAGCTGCGTATGCCTCCTGCGATGGTGACCCACTTTTGGTGAATGAGCTTGGTGTCATGGCATTTACGCGCGGAGAGTGCGTTGATCGCATTTTTATCTGTCTGATTTTCTCTGACATAGGTTTTTGTTCAGCCTTCAGCAAGCTGCTGACTTATTCCAACGGTCTCTTGAACTTGCTCAAGTGACTCAGAGTTCCGAAAGTTCTTGGACAACAACATATTTGAATCTGGGCACATGCCACAGAAAACTAAAGTATGCCGTAACACACATCCCAGTAAACACATTTTTCACCGTTTTTATTATGTTCTATAGAAACTTTCAGAAAGCGAAAGAAAACTATCAGCGAGTTCTCGAAATCAACCCCCAACATCCCCAAGGTCTTGCGTTTATGGGAATGGTTTACCACCAACTGGATCAAGTTGACAAGGCAATTGAGAAATATCACGAAGTGGGTTGTTTCATATTGACCCTTAGTCGCATTGACATATTAACATGATATAATCTCAGGCGCTCAGCATTGACCCGATCAACGGTCTTGTCATTGAACTGCTGAACTTGGCACTCGACTCCAACATCGCTTGCGGATCATTGGACAGGATCTACCCAGGTGGTGAAGAGGGCTTCCGAGCGATGATGGCTAAACTGAAGGCCAAATATCACGCGAATCTTCATCATCACAAGGCTAAAGATAAGTCTAAATCCGCCGCTGTACCCCAAGCACAAGCACAAGATGGTGCAGGCGAGGCGATGGCTTTGGGTTGATCTTCAACGATCTTTGTCCTGCGCGACTGTGCAATGTGGTACAGATCATAAATGCATTTTTGCGATGTGCACGGTCAGAGAATGAGGGTTGTTAATGCCTCCAAACGCAGAATCTTGAAGAAGAGAAGAATCCTGGATAAGAACCATCTGCTGATGAGGGGAGTAGAGATTAACATGTGTAGCGGAGACTTGTTTGATGTAGCATCGGGTTTCAACAACGTCTTTTATTTTCCGACGTCATCGAGGTGCTTTTTATTGCAGCTGTCATGACGAGTTTCATGATCGGTACTCCTTTCAAATGACGCTTATGATTGTCAAGCACAAGGTTTCTTTCCATTTCGAGTTTATTCAAGCCGATGAAGGTGACTCTTACATCAATCGCACATGCAGAACTCATGCCCCCTCAGGCTCAGGCTGCGTCATGTGCAAGGAACATTCGATTTCGCGTTACAAATCTCACTCGCTTCGCGTCATTCATTGAGACACAGCCAAGCCGCCGATATCATCAGCCAACATCAGAGTGGTACTTATGGGCCTCAAGCTTCAGTGTTCGCGTAGGAACGTTTTAACACTGCGATGCTAATGGTACTCGGGCTGCTTACTTCTCTTCCCCGAAAATTTGTCACCCCGTGTCACTTCCTGCAGGCTCATGCTCTAGGTGATTGGAACCTCGTCTGGTCGTGCATGTTTTGACTTCGAACCACGGACATGTACACTTCAAGTTAGTGTCACTTAGCTGCCAGCCCCACATCAGTGATCACGAGCCACTTGAATTTCTGGTACAAAATCGACTCTCAGCTCATCTGATTCTTTCTAACATCCAGATTCCATATCGTTCCCCATACTCATTCCCAGTGAGTGTTATCATCATCATTGTTCATATAAAATTCTAAAAGCACCACAGAACGCCCCGAAATACCGTCTCTTTCATCATAGTCGCATTGGCCGCTGTCTGCACTCTGACCGTACATGCTTTTAGTGTTGGATGCTAAGTCCGCAAGAAGGTCCCCAGTGGTACCTGGGCACGTATATCGGAACCTTCTGCGGCACATCCAACACTCTGATCATGTGAGTGGCACGATGGATCCAATCGACGGCCCATTCTTCACCAACTGCACTGCGATCAAACACGGGCTCGGAGGCCACCTCGGATCCTTGGTTTTTTCAGCATCCAAAGATTTCCTTATCGATTTCTACGCCAAAGGTGACCGTGCAGATATCGATAAGCTACCCCAGAAGCCAGTGAAAAGTTTGATTTTTCGCTTTGTATACAAGTCACAAAGGTTGATTGAATGAACGTAGGTGGACATGGCCCGGGTAACACCATCGACCTCAGCACATCAGCCAAAAATGCTCGATATTTCCAGGTTTATCGGGTGAGTTTTAGTGTTGCATGTAGATCACTGCGTCCAGTTGACTAGATATTTAATAATTCGTGAAATAGTGACGGTAGCTTTTCTAATTTTGCAAATCAACGATCAAGACAGTGTGGCGTACTGAGATTTTAAATATGGAGAGACGGAGAACCCTTTGTCTACAACTGCGCGTAGCATGTCATACTGAGCTCACCTTGCAATCGCGGATTCAAATACTATTGAGGCATATGCTATCTAGGACATCTCCTGATACAAAGAAATTTAAATGCATCGGTGGTCCGTCTAGCTCTGGTCCCCAAACACATTTGACAACTTTGTAAGCCTTTTCACCACTGCATGAATCTCTTCCATCTCATGTTGGCCGGCCATTGGCAGGTTACGTGCACCCATAAAAAATCAAAGTGATGATTTCATTTTCTCTCTGAGCTTCTCCCCAGCTGGAACCCGGTACGCCAGCCCGTTGAGGCTCTCTTTGACTAACCTTTTTCTTTCTCGGTCCTCAGGATCTCTACCATGGCTTCAATCAAGTTTTTATAGCTATTGAATCCGCCGCCTCGTTTGTCTCGGGCAACCGACGTCACCCAGAGTATACGAGCGGCCAATTGTGCACCATCTCAAGGATCATACAGTTTGCCATAGACATGAATTGCGACTGGCGTTCAAACGTAACCCATGCTAATGCTTGGATTTGCCCAAAAGAGGATGGCACAGGCGCAAAGAAGGATCAGATACACTTTGCACTTGTCCGGGTATCTCGGTTGAGGATATTATGGAAGACAAATGGAAGAGGGAATACAGTTTGGAGATATTCTCAGGGGGCAGGGCTAGGAATGTCGGTGGACAGGCCTTGGAAGCAATTGCTAGCTATGTAAGATGTCGCCGTTTTATTGCATCAATAATTATGTGTACTACAAGCTTTTTGACATGCTCCGGGTGGACTGCGCATACCTTGGCACTGGTGTCTAAGTTCGTGCGGTTATGACCTGAACCAAATCCCACCAGCGCTGCGTCCTGTGCACTTGTAAGTACGGGGCCAATTTTATCTATCTTGTGCAGGCTCAGAGCTTCATAGCAGATTGTATGCCGATAGTAATTATAGGTTTGTAGCTATGCAAATAATCCCGTCATCCTCCCTTGCGCAGCAACGACAATGAGAGGTAAAATTGATGATTCAGAGGCGCCGAACGTGGCGCAGTGCCCACTAGGACAGCTTTGGAGTCTTACCACAACACAAATACCTTGGAACGTATCATCTTGGCGTGTTTCAATCCACAGTTATCCTTCTTACGCCTCGCCATAATGTCCAAGGACAAAGAACTAGGCACTCTCGTTGTTGTTGTGCTCAAGGCGCAACATCTCCATCAGCCTTCATTTTACAAACAGGATCCTTACGCTCAGGTCGTCTTCAACGGACTTACCAAGCGATCCAAAGTCGACCCCAAGGGAGGCCAGCATCCTGTGTGGGACGATGAATTTCGATTTCCAGTCCTTGCTGATCCTTCAGAGAAGAACCGCACGCTCGAGGTGTCGTGCTGGAAGGAAGAAACCCGGGGTGAGGATAAACTTCTCGGCCAGGGAAAAGTAGATATCTCCGAGACCCTCAAAACGGGGGAGTTCGATGGTGCGCACATCCTAAATGTTCTACGGATCTGGCTGATCAGAAGATATGGTGTAGACTGGGTTCAGCTCGAGACGGCGGGAGGTGCTAGAGGAGAGATATACATCGAAATGACTTTCTACGCAGCAGCTCCACCGCCTCTGACTCGAAGACCATCCAAGCTTTCTCCGTCTGATCGCTTGGCACGTCCGCAGGGACGGTTCCCTCCAGGTGCATCACAATCACGATCTCCATCAACATCTCCACATACATCACCAACCCCGGGACGTTCACCCAACCTGAGTCCATCAGATGCAAATCATCTCCCACCAAACTACATCCCTCCAGCGCAGTCATTGCCCGCATCTCTGATACCTGCACGAGGAGTCCCAAGTTCGCTTCCGCCTGGGACATCATCGAAGGGCACATCCCTGTCAGCTCATCAAACTCCTGGAAAACACGCAGATACGTTACCACCGCTTCCTGATGACGAGGTCAGCACTGCGATCAGCGTCAATGACGTTTCGAATCCTCGAAACAAGCCAGCTCATCTCCCCACTATCCTGCGTCCCGGACGCGCTCGTCCAGGGCAGGAACCTCCTCGAACGGTAGGTGATTCTGCAACCACGATCGTCCCGTTTTCCGGGAGACCGGGCGGTGAAACCCCTGTGGTATACACGACACCTCCAACGCCTGCGCCCCAAGAATATGTCACCCATCCATCGTCCTATCAGACATCTCCAATGCCTGCACTGCAGCAGGAGTATGTCACCCACCCGTCATCATATCAACCACAGGTATCATCTCCACCAGAAGAGTCACGTGGTGCTCCCCATCACCCTTTATTTTTCCCAGTCCCGGAGGTAAGGAAAGACAGTAACTATCCTCCTTATGACCAAACCCCGCAAGGCCGTCC
The DNA here is from genome assembly GCA_021014935.1 of Hygrophoropsis aurantiaca. Classification (NCBI taxonomy): domain Eukaryota; kingdom Fungi; phylum Basidiomycota; class Agaricomycetes; order Boletales; family Hygrophoropsidaceae; genus Hygrophoropsis; species Hygrophoropsis aurantiaca. The sequence goes on from MU267948.1 coordinate 22,768, forward strand.
TATTCCTGACCAGCCGCATTCTGGGCTGAATCAATCTTACTCTGGCTCTACTTTGAATCAGTCATATACCCCGCCATACCAGTCATATCCCCAATCCGCCACTCCTCAGCCACACCATCCCTCCAACGCGCTCTACCCCTCACAGCCGCAACAATATTACGATGCCCCGTCATCAAACCAGTATCATTCCTATCAGCCTTCGAACCAGCAGCAAGCTCCAAACATGCCGGGGTATTTCTCCCCACCCCCATTCAACGGGCAGCCACCATCTCAATCGAGAGCAGTGACTCCATCAGCCCAAGACCCTCGGTCGCCGCCATACCCGCCGCCCCAATCATCTCCTTATCCGCCGCCAAGCTTATCTCCCTATCCCTCTTCCAGCTCGTCTCCTTATCCGCCCTCTAGCACTCAGTATTCACCAGCTCATTCACCGACGTACCAGGCTCGATCGCCATCTTATCCTCCGCCCAATGGTTCTCCTTATCCTATCACGAGTACGCCATATATCGCTACTGGAGCGCCTCCGTATCCACCGCCCCCCGCAGCGACACCGCAGCCTACAGCGTCACCTGATATAAGCCATAATCCGCGATATCAGAGCCCGTTGCCACTTCCTCCTGGGGAGGAAGAAAAGGCGACAGAGATGCGCAAAAAGGCAGAGGAAGAGGAGCGCACCAAGGCGGCAGAGGCAGATCGCGTGAAACGCGAGGAAGATGAACGCACACAGGCGGAAGAGCGTAGGTTGGCTGAGGAGGAGCTCAAACGCAAACAAGCAGAAGAGCAAATGCGAATTGAGGAAGAGAAGAAAAGGGCTGCTGAAGAAGAAGAGCGCAGAAGACTGGCAGAAGAAGAAAGATTGAAAAAGGCTGCAGAGGAAGAAAAACGTAGGAGAGTTGCAGAGGAAGAAGAACGAAGAAGGACTGCGGAGGAAGAAGAAAGAAAGAGAAAAGCCGCGGAAGAGGAGGAACGCCGGCGGATAGCGGAAGAAGAGCGTCTAAAGCGTGAGCAGGAGTTCCGGGAACGTATCAGACGCGAAGAACGAGAACGTATCCGCCTCGAAGAGGAAGAGCGCAGGAAAAAGGAGGAGGAAGAAAGGAGGAGGAAGCGAGCAGAGGAAGAAGCGGAAGCGGAACGGCGATGGCAAGCAGAAATGCAGCGTATCCAAGCTGAGGAACGTCAACGCGCAGAAGAACGCCGTCGTCAAGAAGAGGCCGATGCAGCATTCGCCCGTTCTGAGTTCGAGGCGTACGAAGCAGAACGACGTAAACAGGAAGACGCTGATCTGCGTGTCGCCCAACAAGCACAAGCAGACGCGGAAAGGGAGCAAAGAGATGCGCAACAGAGGAGACGTCAGGAGGAGGCGGACATAGCTATTGCCAGGCGAGAACAAGAGCACGAGGAAGAGCTTGAGAGGAAAAGAAAGGATCAGCAGAGGAGACAGATAGAGGAAACAGATCGAGAAATGGCACGAAAACTGGACATGGAACTCAACCTTGGTGAGATGAATGAGGCGGCACAGTCCACTTCCCAAAGTACTGCCCCTGTCCGAGGCCATCGACCACAACCTTCAAGTTCAAATACTGGACGTACTGGCGCCAACTCTGGACGAAGAATGCCTGGGCGATAATATGGTAGCATGCATATGATAGATGGTTCTGGTATGCACTAGACCTGAGGCCTGATCACAGCAGAAGATTCAAGATATTGTATATAATCCGACATCCATACCCTATTTTGGTGTTTTGTTCAATTTGTACTTGGAATTA
>MU267949.1:0-16720 GCA_021014935.1 Hygrophoropsis aurantiaca
CACCTTCCATTATTCCATCGCCAGGCCCACTACCGTCATATGCACTATCCTGATCCCCGTTCCCATTCCGATCTTTTCCTCCACTATTTGTCCCAGAATTTGCCTCCAGTTCCACCCCTACGGAAACGCCTGCCGTGCCATTCTCCGACTCGGTTTCCTCATCTACATACCCGGGCTGCGCCCCATTTGCACGTTCAGGCTGCGCCCCATCTGTCCGTCCGCGCTCTGCTCCGGCTGCCTGCTCGTGTTCCCCAACACTGATCCTGTCATCCCCAACCCCGTCTCCGAGTACCAGTGAGAACCGCTTCCCTCCCCCTACAGCCCCCCGCAGCTCAGGACGCGCAAACACAGGCGTCGTCTGGAGCGCAATGGCTGGCAGCGAAAAGCGCCTGACGCGGCGAGCTGTGTTTTCTGTGAGGCGTTCGCGAAGGTGGGCATGTGGTGGGGTGTGCGGAGACAGATGCGTGTGCGGAGAGACGCGCGTGTGCGGACTATGCGGAGAGAGGCGCGTATATGGGACCGCACCCCTGTCCAACTCCTGCGTATCGTCTAGCTCCAGGCTTTGGAATTGGCGCCCCTCCGAGTCGTCGTACTCGTACTCGTCGCTCTCGGGTATAGACGACGACACCGAGAATGCACCGGAACCAAGACTCGACGCGGCGCTCCGGTCCCGCGCGTGCCCATCGCTAGGGTGCTCCTCTAGTTCGCTGCCAACACTCGAGCCGCCAATACTATCCCTTTCCCGCTCTCTGAAATCCTCTACGATCTCGTAATAGCTCCGCGGTCTCGTGCGCGGCCGCGTAAGGCGAATGCGTATCGGAACAGGGGAGGGAGGAGCAGGGATAGGGACAGGCGAGGTAGGAATAGATAGGGGAACAGGAATATGGACCGAGAGAGACGCGGGGCGCACCGTTCCTTCATCTTTGGTGTTCCCCGGCGGTGCCAGTGTGTCTGGGTGTACTCCATTCGCGGACTTCGCTTTGACCTTGATCGTCGCCTCCTCGCTGTCCTCCCCCTCATTCATTCTTTCCTTTCCTTTCCTAGTCTTGGCCTTGGCCTTATCTCTCGCCTTATCACCCGCCTTAGCCTTAGCCTTGACCGTCATCGCCATCAACGCTTCTGGCGACGCCGATCCAGGCCGTGCCGGCATCGAGAGCCACGCGGGGAAGACCGGTGGTGCGGGAGGCGCTGATGTGGACGCGGATACGTGTGCGAGTAAGGAGTGCGTTGGTGCAGATGCCGGTGCCGAAGAGGGTTGGGTTGGTGCCGACGGGACTTCTGAAGGTGACACTGATGCCAATGCCAATGCCGACGCCGACGCCGCTCTTGATTCCCCCCCCGAGGACCCAAGTCCACCTGACGATGAAAACACCGAAAACAGCGCGAGAGATGACGAGAACCACGGCAGTGAAGATGAGAATAGTGGATGAAGCGGAAGTGGTTCTTGCTCTGGTGCCGACTCTGGTTGTGGCTGTGGTCGCAATGGCGGGGATGGAATGGATTCTGCTAAGTCTGATTGTGTTGTTGATATCGCTGGCGTTGACAGTGGAATAGGTGCAGAACCAACTGGCGCGGAATGTCGATACGGCGCACCCGACGAATAGCCGACATTGCGAGACACACCCGGAGATGCATCGTGAGGCACACCAGTCGGACGATCGCGATCCCGTGGAGGAGCACGCACCACAGGAAATGCAGCCTCGTAGCACTCATCACACGCCCGCGCGGGCTTGTAGTTCGACGCTGCGGCCGCCGCCGGGCCGGGGTTTTGTGTCGTGTTAGGTGTGTCGGAGATGTAGAACGTCTGTCAGATGCAGGTAGCATGATTGTCAGTAGGCGGGTACATATAAGAAGAATCAAAATCATAGCGAGAGGATAAAAGCTAGAACCGAAGAGAAAACTGTGTCCAGCATACCAGTGCCCATGCACTGTTTGACCGCACAAACTGGGCCTTAAAAAATGACAAAAGAAACCACCCACTCACCTTTCCCGAACACTCCGCACACACGCACCGCCCGCATAACCGGCAGTGGTGTCGGCGGCGGAGCCATATCCTCCCCTGCCCGCCTTGTACTCGTCTTTCTTTCCCGTCGTTCCCCCCTCCACCTCCGTTTCTCCCTAGCCCACCTTCGTTTCTCCCCAGCCCCCACCCAAAAGGGCGGGCACAGCGCATACACGCTGGGGCGTCTGCGTCAGGGACCCAGAGCGGCGGGAGGAAGTGCGTAAGGGGTGCGCGGAACGGTTCGCGCGGGGTGCGGTGAGGTTTGCGATGGGAGGGGTTGGGGACGTGGGTGAGGGGCTGCGAAGGGCTTGCTTGAGGGTGAGTAGGGAGCGAAATGGGTCGAGAAAGCGGGGATGGCGATGGCGATGGAGATAGCTGCAGTGGACTAGGATGGGAATGAGGCCGCGGAGAGGCGGTATAAGCGTGAGAGCGAGGGGAGGCAGACGGCGTGCGTGGGTGAGGCTGAGGCGAGTCGTGTTCATATCCCTCAGAGTCATATGCTCCATACCCATTCCCATACTCCTCCACACCGTTTTTCCCCTGTAGCTTATATGACGATCTTCCCTCTGCGTCCGCAATTTGACCGTCCCACGGATATGACTCCCCATCTCTTTCTTCCTCCACATCTCCACTTTCCCCCGCCCCCTCGCCCTCCCACGGATACGGTAGGGCCCTCAACGCACGCCTCAGATGGTTCGTCGACGCCGAGCTCGTAAGCGTCGAATCTGGCGCCGCCGCGAGCAGCGCGAGACGTGCGGACTTAGCAGCACGTAGGGCATGGGCCCAGGTTTGGAGGTGGTGCACAGAGGCGTTGTCATCTATATCGTCGCGGTCGCGGTCATCACTGTAACGATCAGCCTCCTGCGGCGCGAACATGGCGAATGATCCCCCAGGGGAGCGGATCTCGATCTTCGCCTCGCGCCGCGTATGTATATCAAGCACGACCTCGATGTCGACGAGGTCGATGTGGCCTTTGTATACCCACCGCTCGTGGCCTTCCGGCTCGATCCACACGAGGGAATCCGTAAAGAGGAGGAACTCGGCCGTACGCGGGGCTGTGTCGCCGTACCACGAGTCGCGCGTGGCCGAACCGTGGTAGCGCAGTGGCCCGCGCCTGAGCAGTGCGCGGGCGGGGGCAACGAAGTCGAGGTCGGGCGGGAGGTGTGCGGTGCTCCGCTGGAGCGCGACGAGCGCGAGTGTGTGTGCGTGCGCGTGGAGGGAGGTGTTGAGGGAGGTGGTGGCTGGGATTTGTGATCATATTAGCATACGTTCACATCAGACTTAGACCTGGTAGGCGTACTCTTTTCAACGAGGGCATACGCCGCTTCGAGTCCGCGGCGGTCGGGATCGTGTGGGGGGATACATGCGAGGAGGTCGCGCAGGAGGAGGAGGTACCGCGGGCAGCGCTGCACGATTGTCAACAGCCAGTCGCCCAGTCGTAGCTTCCCACACCGCGGATCTGCCTCCTGCCGCGCTACAAATGCTGCCAGTCCACTCCCATTCTTACTTGCTGCGTACAGCGTGCCGAGAGCATCAGAAAATCGCGTGACGAATGGCGTGTACAACGACAGGTACGGAAAGTGCGCGAGCAGCACGGAAGATAGTGCACGGGAGCCGAGGCCGTTTGTTCCAAGGTGGGCGTCCAGCGCGGCGAAGAATGTGCGGTGTAGATTCCACACGTCGATGAAGTTGCCGAATATGCTCGTTAGCTGAGCGGGCGTCACAAGCGGCGACGAAGTGGAGAGCGAGGCGACGAGGGGCGTCAGGAAGTGCTGTGTGGACGGGCTGGTTAGTAATAGTTGCGAATATATATTCCTTTAGTACTGGGGGATGGCGTACCGTGTAGATCAGATCGAGCCCTTCGACGTAGGTCTTTTCTGTCGCATACAGCTCTCGTACAACCGCACATCGCCGACCGGACTCGGCCGATGGCCCAGTCTCCACAAAGACGTCTGCAGACCCCGCCGCCCCCGTTGGCCTCGCTGAGCCACCTGCTGTCCCTGATGGCTCAGAAACAGCCTCCGTTGACAAAGATGCCGCCCCCGCTGACCCAAGGGCCGCTCCAACAGACCCAAACGACGCAAAACTGGCCACCGAATCCCTAACGTTCACCCCCGACTGTCGAAACGGCGCCCCAGATTGCGACTGTCGAAATGGCGACCCAGACTGCGAGTGTCGAAATGGTGTCCCAGACTGTGACGGCTTCGCAGGCAAAGATATTCGCCGGAATGGGAGATGCGCTGCCGGCAGCGATGTCGCCTCGGACTCGGACTCAGAGGCAGGAAAGGATACCGTCGACATCGACATCAATCCTGACGCTGACATTGGATTCATGGCCATAACTCAGACTGACAACTGATGTGGGAGTCAGTCTCATCTACCCCAACTGAGGCCTAGGTGCCAATCTCAGCCGACTATCATGGTTACCATATATGGATTGCACCGACCCTGGTCTTTAGCGACCAAATTTAGTTTATCCAGGACTTGTGGCGTGGGGGACTTGTGTATCTGGTGTGCTTACTCCAACCGTCATCTTCGAAGTTGAAAAACAAATGCTGGGACGCGAGATGACGATTCATCGGATTGCACTTGGCCCTGACGAGCGATTCGTTGCAAGTGTGCGCTATTTCGACAGGGATAGGCTTTGGGACATTAACGCACGACGGCAGATCGCTGGCTATTCGTTTCAAAGTAAAGACAACACTAGACTATGATACTTTTCTCGCTCGTATGGTCACCGGATGGCCAATCCATCGTCGCGGGGGCGTTGAACGGCAACATCTATATGTGGGATGCTTCGTTCTTAGTGAGCATCTTTTATGTCCTTTCACCCATTCTCTGTTCAAACCCAATCTTCTATTGATTATGTGCCGTCTGATTTACGATCATTTTGTGATAGAATCCATCCAAAACTCATGCGGAGTCCTTATCGTCGTCCATTCTAAATGTGCGTTTCTCATCTCTGGGCCAACGATATATCTCATGAGTCCAACTACCAGTTGCCTGCTAGACCAACACCACCCCCGCCTCCACTCACAAATTCAGACGATGGCCCTTGCGAGAGCGACGATTGGGAATACTCCACGAACGAGTCGTCTGATTCGCTATTAGATGTTCGTCGCTTTTCCCCATACATTACTCTTCTTCTACCTTCTAACTGCTATCTAAGCTTCCTGCTGTTGGAGCTCCGAACAGTCACGCAACAAAAAGGAAAGGGCGCCGTAGGCGTGCAGCACCAGGACCACAGCTCGAAGCCCCATTGCCGTTTATCTCCGTGCGCCAGCTCGTCCTTTATTATGCTAATCTTAATCGCACATCCTCAATTTCGATATCGTCGACGTTGCAACTGGGTGTTTGGACGATGCACATATTTCCTTTCAGCCATCCGACAAAGATCGCCGCGTCCTAACCATGCGATGAAGCGTCTTGTATATGGCAGGGTCTCCCGAAAGGCCCGTGATAATATTAGACAGCGACGAGGAAGAGGGGGGACAGGAGCAGGAGCAGGAGCGGGAGCGGGAGCGGGAGCGGGGACAAGACGACGGCAACGAATCTTTTCGAGATGACGGGTGCTTCAATGCGCTCTGTTTTTGCGAGTTTCTGAAGTGGTGGAAATATCGTCGAGACCTCCGTCGGGGAAGGTGATGATAGACATGGGTGAGATTCCTCCTCATTTTAGCGTTACTTGTTGAATTCAAGTACGTTGACTGCGCTGGGGCGAAGGCAGTGAAAGTCATAAATATGATTCCTCGTCGATCTTATGAGCGCTAATACACTGCTGTCCAGAGGTCTTTGAGTACATGCCACATGAACTTATAGTTTGACAACTCCTCGACGCAAGGTATCGAGATTCGCCTTGTGCGCTGCGAACACACAGAACTGGCCCGAAACTGTGAAAATCACCATCATCGTGGTCCAAGTGTACATACACCCTGTCCATTGATATCTTCTCGATCCTATATCAGCGATATCGCCTTTTCGGTGATAGTTTAATACTGCGTCGTCTCTGCGCAGATTCTGCTGATGCTCCCAATTTAGGATCCCAGATACTGCATTCCAAGAAGGCTTCCTTTCTTGAAATGTTAGTAGGATTGCCGAACAGACGACCACCTGATCCCAACAACTACGGAAGAAAAGGCTTGGCCAAAGCATCGTGAATCGCATCACGTTTGCTGCGCAATGGATATGCTTTGCGGGCTTCGGTCGTAGGATCCTCTGCCTTTAAATGCGATGCAACGAAGAGCACCTCTTTATCCTCATTTTCTGTCGGTTTCTGTCTGTTCTTCCTCGGTCATTCTTCCAAACAGACTCGGAGGCGTACTTGTGCCACTTCACGCATTCATGTCGAGCACTTTTGCTTTTCCGTCCCCGGTGGGCGGAGTTTCCCTGCCTTCTGATCTTGGTTCATCAGTGTTCTTCGTGTTATTGCACGCATCGTTGTTACCGGTACTCGTATGGCGGATATCGAACAGCAACTCCCGTGCGATTCTCAGCATGAGTTCGATGATAGGCATTCTCGAAAGGTATGTATTTCACTCCCCTGTGTCAGTCATGATTGGATAATAATGTGCGCCATATTTTTGCGACATTAGAATGATTATATTTTCTTTGAGGTCTGTGCAATCACACGACGACGCCTTACGAGTGCGGAAAGGCCTGTTGATATACGTCCAATCCACTCTCGGTGGAACTTACATTTGGATCGCTATGGATGTTGTGACACTTGCCCGATGCCTCATGGTAAACTCTACAAAAGGACCCATCACACAGGATACTCCGCATAATGATCCTTCCGCGTCCCCCTTCTCGACAGAGGCTCCTCCTAGTTCAACTTCTCATTTCGTTAATGGTGATGTTTCGGTGGACCAACCCCGCAACCGGAAATTCTACCGCCGATTTACGGATTTTTGGAGATTGCTATATTTCGCTGCCGCAATTCCTGGTATCATAGCAGGCATCCGTTATTACAGTAGCACCACCAACCCCACAACCGCAGACTACGTTATGGCCTTAAGGTGCGATCAATCGTGAGCTATCGTTATTACACCAGCGGTCTTATATAACTCATGCGCAGATATGCGAGCTCCGGCATCGCTCTACTATGCAACATCTTTTCGGCCGGAGTTGTTGCTTGGATCGCTACGAATATCCCTGGCATCAGACGCGGTCAAATCATCTACCTCTTAGCGATCCTTGCCTGCGGTGTAAGTGGTCACTTGAAGTCAACCCTTTTTTATCAAAATTCTTGGTGACCGACGTTCGATTCACAGGCCTCAACTGCCATCTATCGCCTGGCATTCATGTACAACCGGGCCACCTCATTTACATCTACTGCTCCTGGATCGGGAAATACCGCAGCTGAGAAGGCCGCCTTCTACATCTTCCACATACTCAGTGACTGGGGTGCAATCGCTTTGATGCTGGTTCCAAATGTTCGGCGGTGGTTTAACACCGGACTGCTGGGTGATTATCGCTCGTCCGATCCGCCTCACGAGCTCGCAGCACAGGAATTGGTAAAAACGCGCACGAACAACAATGCGGTTTGACGAATTGACTTTACTTATACCCAGTCATAACCCGTTCTTCGCCCAAGATGCTACTTAGCTATATGGAAGCAACGATTGTCTTCCTTCTAAAAAATCTGCCTACGGGAGACTACTACTTACCTTGCTTGGATTACTAGTATTTTATTTGGACTATACAGCTACATCTATGTAGATATTCATCCCTGTCACTGCTGCATTCGGGTAATGGTATTTGATTCAATTTGGAATAGAGATAATAGCTAGCATTTGGGGCCTGGCTCTTCGTCTTGCAAGCCTGCAGATATTACCAGGCGCAGAGAGCCGTACCTACTGCGACCAAGGCGGCGAAAACTTCTAGCGGCCCCCTGGCCAACGATCGCCAAATACACTATAAACTGGTGTAGTGAATGTGCATGGTACTTACAATACCAGGAGTTTGGTTGTTGAAACGTGTCCATTCGATTCTGATGATAAAGATATTGCATAATAGATACAGCTGGTATACTAGGACTTAGTGCAGTATAAAAATCACGCGCGTGCACTGGAAATCGCCTCGATCTGATATCCCCTGGTGGTACGGATAGTGGGCGTCTGATTTTGATAAATCGCGGTATTTGGGTGTAAGATTTATGAGTTCAAGTGGAAGAGGTCCAGAACACTATGAGTATGCCTGATGATGTCTGATGAAAGTCAATCATAGACCAGCAGTTGTCTGAGCTTGCTTGTTATTTGGATAGACGTAAGTACTCACAAGGGATAGCTCGTCGAAGTGGAATGTATAGATAGATCCAGGGGTCGAGGGTCTTTGGAAGCATTCGAGTCGCTGTTTGGTCCGCTTTCACCAAGGTGCTCTAGGTCGATAGTAGTCAAATAGAGTGCAGTTGCTGGGCTGGTGTTGGTATGGCTATTGGGATCGGTGACAGTGTCGGCGCTGGTGTCAATACTATCGTCATCTTCGATTGTTCTAAAGCGGCGGTAGAGATAAGTGACGATGACCAGAAAGTTGCAAACTATGAGACAACAGGCAACCTGCAATCGAGGGGCATTAATATATAGTCAGAGTCCGTGGAAATAGGGGACTTGTACTCGCACCTCAAAGTTCGATGCAGGAAGAGTATTAGAAGGGCGACGGGAAAGCCGAGAAATGGCCCTGAAAATGGAGACGAATGAAACTACCATGCTAGATGAGAAGATGCAGAGAATCATTTTGCGCTGTTGTTTCTGAGGTAACTTGATGTTCCAGAGCATTCGGAGGGGTAGCGCCACCAATATCGCGTCAGAGATCACGTCCGCTAGAGAGCAGCTCATAGTCATTGCCAAATTCGAAGAGGGAGTAAGATATTACTCACTAGCAAGTTCATAGAATACGTTGCTGCGAGGCATAAAGCACGTGTGACTGGGGGAATCGTACCACTCAAGATTAGGTGCGCAATAATAGACCTTCCAGCCAACAATACCTCCCCATAATAATGCGAACAGACTGGTGACACTGATAGCGATCCAGCGCGAGGTTTTCGCAGAAGATATCAATCGTATTGTAGAATACAAAACGCTCATACGAACCGCCCTTGAGTTCAGAGTCAGCCTCCCTCCCACTGGCATGAGCAAGGTACAAACCACGGACCATACGGCACACGCAAACCCAATCGTGTATACCCAATACGCAAAAATGGACATGTCAAGCGCTAGGGTTTGGGCGGTTGAGCGGTTTTCAGACAAGTGCGATGTTGCGATTAAACATACACGCTTGGAACTGCCAATGCACCCAGAACGAGCTTACCAGGCTAGCAATGCTGCACAACACAGCTACTACCGCCCACACATCTTCCCACCAGAATCTTTGAATCGAAAACCGATGCCACAACCTGAAAAAGGTCAAGAGTATCGCGAAACACTGCAGCGCGGTGGTCAAGACTGTGGTCAATATCCCGTCCGCATCACAGTGAGCATTCCAATTAAGAAAAGCTTGAAGGTGCTGCTCACTTCTCAAAATTGTAGACATGTCCAAGTCACTAGCGCTTTCGAGAAGGATGTGCGACATTGACTGTTAAACATGCTTCAGGATCTAGACTGAGAATAATTCAGTCCTCTTCAGGGCATACTAAATGGCCAGGCTAAGCATCTACAACACAACTCCGCTCGTCGAGCACTCGTCGAGCAACCAAATTGGTATAGTTCAGGTACATACCAAATTTGGAGTTGCGTCGGCCAATCAGAGCGTCGCATTGGACGGTGTAAAGGCTCGAGAGGAAGCTTTAGCGAAGTGGTTGTTCAGATGAAGTGCAATTATTTCCTTAGAATGGAGTTACGCAAGGATTGTCGATAACCAAATGGTCCAAATCAATCACGTAAGGCGGAAATTGTTGGGAGTGGCAAACTATCGCCGCACTCGTTGTTTGAGCAATGCGAACTCTCTCCTTACAGGTATTATGTATATTGGACAAGCAGTCCGTTACGCAATGCATAGGGGGGCAGAACCAAGGCAGCCGAAGAGAATCTGTACACTTCAAGTTTTCAAGGTCTTTGGAGCTCGGCGATAATGACGGAACGCAATAGTTCACCGGCGGGCCTTCTTACAGAGAACTGTGTTGTTGAGACTCTTGAAAGCTTGATCCTAAGTATTGGGCAATCTTCGTCTTTTTGCCCGATTTACATGTCTTGGGGTATGTATGTTAGCTCTACTCACTATTTCGTTATTTGTATAGTGAGCACTGGATGGAATCTCATGTATAATGTATCTAACACATCCAGCGTCAACACAACATTCTATCCACGTCATGCTATGCGCCATCTCTGCAGAACCCTCCGAATCCGGCAAGTACTTGAAGAGTGTTGGGTTGAAGACCATCCTCACCAGCGATACCGCCTTTGTGAGCATCATGCACCATTTTATTACGCACAGCCGGCCCAGATCGCCTCGCGCGACAAAAAATAAGAGGAGCCACAGCCCGAGACCGCATTGCCGTTTATATTCGTACGTCCGCTTGTCTCCATTGTACCAGTCTAGCCATTCATCCTTCTTTCTCAGGCCATGCCTGATGCCAAGTGTATTGATTCTCTAGGAGACCATCATCCCAATTTATCTGTGACCCAGATTACAGTAACTGAGCTGCAACAACTTTGTAAATCACTTCCCGCCTACGGATGCAAGCCCATACGATCATAGAAGCCACCAGTTGAGATATTAGCGGTAAGCCCGCTTCTGTATTACATGTCGGAACATTAGCTCGAATATGGGGGCAACCATTTATTAGTTCTTGCCCGAAGGTAAAGAGGGACCCATTCAAATGTGTTCCAGGTGCTCCTCGTAATCACAGGAACTTGCCCGAAACTTTGATAATCACCCTAATCGTGGGTCCGAGTCGTACATACACCATGTCCATTTACATCTTCCCGATCCTATATCATTGAAGTTCATCAACCTCCACATTGCCCGGTGACCCCACAAACGCACAAACACAAAAAAAACGCTGGACAAAGCCAGTCACCAACATATCGGTGAGTTTCATTTTCGATTCCACACACTTTAAGGTGATCCTATCATAATATAATGTTACAAGCCCTCTCCAGCAGCAGGCGTGAGTCGTGGTTGATATTAAAATTGTAGATACTAGATGCTTATATACTACAATATAACCTTAGGCTCCAGATAGTACTTCAACCCCTGATACCCAACAGCCGGAGTCTGCAGACATCGTTCCCTTGCCATTGGATTATGATAATTCTGCCCCATCCACCGCAGCGCCGATTGCCAGCGATTCCGATACCAGCTTTGTATCAAATGATGTTGTTTCGCCCACATTACCCCTCCCGTTGCCCAACCTCACATCACCCATTTCGCTTTCCAGTCACGCAAACACCAATCTGATGCCAAATGACCCCGTTCCACCCACATCACTCCCCGCAACGTCCAGCAAAGCAAATCCCAAACTAATGTTATCCGCACTGGCACTCCCCACATCGTCACGCAACTTTTTCCTCCGTATTTGGGCACATTTCCATCGTCCTAAGCGCGAGCCGGAACCTGTTGAGATGCAGCCCCCGCGTCAAGAAATTCCCAAATACTCCCCAGTGGCTAAAGTAGCGCTAGGGGAAGCCGATCCAGTCAGTGTTCATTTGTAGACCTTCTAACTCAGTGAATCCCACGGGATATGAATGGTATATATTGATTGTATTTCGAATTTCGATTCAACGGAATAGCGCCTCTACATGGCTGGCTCTCCCAAGCACCGTACGAAAACGCTCGACAGTGATGAGGAAGATGGGGGGCAAGGGCAGCAGCCAGGACAGGTGGCGGTAGACGACAATGGTGACAATGAATCAGTTGAATCTTTCCGAGACGAAGGGTGTTTGAGTGCGCTGTGTTTCTGCGAGTTGGCGACATGGTGGAGGTATCGTCGAGATCGCCGCAGGCGGCGTTAGTCGATACCCTTGATAGTCATCGATAACAGCAAGGCGACTTGTATGTAGCGTTTAGCTCTATACTATGATGCATTGGCATGTATCACACAGTGCAGATCAGAATCACAAAATCTGGCAATAAAGCGGGTATCTACAACAGACGATGGATGTCTTACATGTGTATGTACTATAGTAGTCTAGAATTACGCAAAAAATGTACCTATGGTGAGTTAAAAGGTATTGATATCGACCAATGTACGTCTAAATCGAGCCTCCAAGTTCAATCGCAAACGCGACGGCGAGCTTCGAGAACTCGAGCATGTGGGAGAAGCTGAACTCGTCCGAGATGTCGATACGGCTGAGGTGAAGGTGGGGATAGGGGCGGCGCACGTTAGCATTCAAGTTGACGACACGTTTTCAGCGAATAGGAAAGCGGGTGAAACTCACTCGTTGGCGGTATGTATGTTCCCGCTGTTCGCGTTGGGGAAGGTAGACTCTGAACACCACATGATCAGCACTTGCTCTTGTTTTTTCAACAAAATCGACATCTCTCACCCATAGTGAAAATACTCGGGTATCCAGCTTTGCTCCACGGGGCGCTGCAAGTAAATAACGAATTCACGATTATGATTTCGCTCGGTGGATAGTATCAAGTACTCACTGATCAGAGCATGCGTATCCGCACTTCGTGTCTGCCCATGGAATATCGAGGTACGCATCAACGAGTTGTTTGTTGACTTTCGTCAGACTGTCGATTCAGGACGAGTGCATCAGTTACCGCGTTATAGTTAGACATGCATGTAGTTTGGCATAGGACGTACCTGTCATCCACGAAATCAACGATGATCCCGACTTCTTCCCGCGTGCCCTTCTTTACCCATGCAGTCATGTCGTACTATAATAACAAGGAATATCAGTCAAATTCAACTCGGCATCCACTGAGAAGGCGTGGATGGAGGTGGGTCACGAAACGAACCTGGCTCATAGCGTACACTTCCAGACCCTGTGCCTCGTAGGACTTCGCAATAGCCTGGGATCCGAGGAGACCACCCTCCTACAGCAGAAACCAAACATCAAACGTCAGTATGTGTTATTCGTCTGCTCCGATCACGTGACATGTCACGTATCGGCGAGTCCATGTTCGCGCACCTCGCCAGAGTACCAATGAAATTCGACGGGTCGCTCCGGGTGAAAGTCGGCAGCGAGAAGCGCACGGTACGCCTCAAGGATAGTTACTGTTCCCGAGCCGTCATCGTCTGCGCCTGTTCATTGTGCGCGGTTGGAGAAGCAACAAAAAAGGATAAACCGGAATCACATCAGCGATGTTGCCGGAATGAAAGTGGCTACGGTGGAGACGAAGACATACCTGGTGCGGGGAGATACGGCCACATATTCGTGCTGTTTCACAATAGAAGTGGTTAGTTTCACAGTTGACCGAAACTCAAAGGGGCATAGTGCGACCGCACTCCGACAACGAGAAATGATGATGTCACGAAATGGACCCACCTGTCCTGGTGAGCGCCAATAATCACAATACGGTTATCATCCGATGCGCCGTTGATCCGTGCAACCTACCGTAATGCAAGCAAACAAAATATTAGTGAGAAACCAAACTTATCCAGGCGCGAAATCGAAACCGATTGGGAATGTACGTACAATCGAGTGCTGGCCCCAAGAGTGCTCAAACTCCTCAATGGAAATGATGCTCTGCATCGAAGGCGATGCAGCTTCTGCGGCGACCTAATAAGATACGCAATATCAAAGTCAGGGAATGCATGCGCATTGATCGATAGGCTAACCGACCTCTTTGACCTTGGACAGGAGCCATTCTTGACTTTGTCTTCCGGTCTAGATTAGATGATGAAAGTGTGACATTAGGCATGACGCATCATATGATGGCATGTCATTTAACTAACCTCACTCTTGTAGTCTGAATCACGAATCGCAAGTCACATGAGAAGGGGAGCGAGACATGAGATATTCGTCAGTAGCCATAGACGAGTAAGAAAGACCAAGTAGAACGGCACGTACATCTCGTCCGGAAACTCGTGAACTTCTCCAAATTCGCGCGTGGGCCGTCTGTGGAGAGAGTCTTGATCACGCTTGTCACTTGCTCATGTGCACTGAGAGCGGGGTAGATGGCTGTGCGATGAATATGATTAAATCGCGCCACAGGCACAGTGCAGCGTAGAATTTAGCGTAAGAATGTTAATACAATGAAAGCAAGCACCAGATTAAGGGGATACTGACGTGTGCTCTTTGCCCGCAAGGCAGCATTGGAGCCTAAATCCTGAGCGTCCGTGCTGTACGTTCGGAGTATGTCTCAGTCGTGGTTATATCGGTCTGCCAGAGGCAGAAAGTTGTGACCGCATTTGTACTTACACATCAAAGAACTTGATGCCTAACGCCTTGAGTTGAATCTAAAAAACGTTCAATTGGTCTTCAGTGCCCAAATTACCATTGAAAGCCGATGCAAAGGGATGTGTCTCCAAATTGAAGCATTTCCAGTTCCAGCTGGGCGCCAAAATGAAGTCCAAAGCGCGACATAATTCAATAAGAATGTCACTTGACTACCCACCTTCTCCAGCTCAGTCATCCACATGGGATCCTGGTCTTCGAGCTGCACAAGACGTTTCTCATCCAGGTCAAGGCTGAACCCTTCGACAGTGCCGGAATGCGCATCAAATCGCTGGCCATTCAAAACGACTTGCTGGCCAGAACCTGGTCCAGGCGTGAACAACGCTGGACTAGCAACCGCGAGTGTCGCGAACGCGAGCAGAGCTTTGAGGCAAGTTGACTTCATACTGAGCAAATGAACGCGAAACACGGACGAGAGATGAGGATAAAAAAAACGGGACAAAGGTAAGCGAGATACGGGTGAGTGGGCACGCGTTTATGTATGTGTGAGATTCCCCAACATTGTAAAGTCCATACCCGTCCCCGAACCTTATGCGTTTGTTGACCTACGTAAATAACAAAATGGGGGAGTGAAACTTACATGGGTGGAAGTAATTCATTGGCAGCTGCGATAAGGACTACCCGAAGCGAACAGATAACAGCTTGTTAACTTGAAGGCGCGTATGAATTGCCAGTTTTAAGCCCATTGCCAATCGTGAGTGCGGTTTCACAAAAAATGCTGAGGCGCTGGTGGCGTCGCCGTGACGAAACTTTTGGGATCCGACAACGCGGAGTGAATTAAAATTTTGAGGTGAGTCTTGGGTGACCAAACCCAGCGTTCTGATTGGCCGGAATCAACTATTCGGTCCTTAGCGCTGCCTCGGTTCCAGACTTGGAAACGGATCAAATGTTCGAGCGTAATCTGAGGTGGGTCATCTTTTCTTCTGATTTTCGTCCAAGAGATGACCTCCCTAAATCCAATCTAAATCATAATGTAGTCGTGTGTGACGCGTGTATGCGAACTGCGAAGTGAGTGCCTACGATGTTGACCTTGTTGCTTTCTTTGATGTATTGACTTCTTTGTCCTTTATCTTTCGTCCTCTTGACAGCCTTATCGTGCTTCTCGGCATACTTGGGGTATTCTATCGGTTCATCATGATGTAGCCGACCGATATCCTCGTCGAGCTGGCAGGGTTGATTGCTCGTGTATCCGAGTAGCCTATGTGGGGCACATATGGAAGTGGGTGGGACAATTACTGCGCTTTAAAATCGGTACTACGCTTCAAGTTTCGGTACGTCGAATGTCCATGTCAGTGCTTATCAAGTCAATGCTGCCGACATGAAAGCGTATCCATAGACATATATCGGCATGCATTATCTTGCTGAAGTCTCCGCATCACCACTTCTATGCGATATATCCGCAGCGTCTTTCTATCCCGAGATATCGCTCCAATCATAGTCGTTGGACAATAACAGTCACTCCGAGCGCCACACAAATCTCTTATCTATACCGCGTGTATACAAGTAGGTGCAATATTCGCACTGTTTGGATGCACGTTAGTACAGTATGAGTGTGGTATGAGTTTTTCTGAATATGATAGACATTGAAACTTCAATGATGCCAACTTGAAAACCGGCGGTGATAGTACTGATTACCGTACCAGTTGGCAGCCGCTTCACAGCTTGCCATGCAAATGTACTATTAAATAACATCATATAGTACGAGTTGTGCTTTCTCAGTATGTTCAGCCCAAACAAATTGGTACATACGCCGCACGCGCCGACCTGATCAGAGTTGTCCATCGAAGTTCAGGTTATGTAGGCTGCGAGTCTCCCCCAGGCCCTCGCCATCCATCGTTGTTCACAGGGGGCAGTTCGGAGTCAGTGGCAACCATGGAACACAAGAACTTCATTTGCGCGCACCCTATCATTTGTTCTGTCAAGTACGCGCACACTTATAGCGAGCAGTGACATTAAGCCGAAAAATTAAGCTTTCTTTTCACATCTCCGCCTCATCTACGATGAGAGCTGAGAATTCTCGCAGTTATCGAATAGCAGGCCGTGCCGAAGACTCCTGTCCCCTTGTTCTTCTGTATTAAGGGTAGGTCAAAGGAGGAACTTCCTCCCATGAAGTCGAGTCATCAGGAAACCGATGAGGTTTTGAAATAGCTTTATATATCATTATCATTTCCAAAATGACACCCATAAGCCTCATTCTGACTTGGCACCAGGTAATATAATATATGTGATGAGAGGGTTGATGGGATTCTCAAAGGTGTCTCGGCATGATAGCTGGGATAATGGCCGCCCTGTTCAATAATAATCGCGCACATTGCAAATTTCTGGCTGGGAACATAATCAATGGCAAGGTTTTTGTTACTGATCAAGAGGACCA
>MU267950.1:0-24517 GCA_021014935.1 Hygrophoropsis aurantiaca
GGTTCTCACCGTAAATCCTCATCGAAAGAGTGTCGTCAGGAAAACGTGTATGATAAATAACTTCATGAGAGGTCTAAGTTACTGCAGTTTGTAGGGACAGTGACATCGACTTACATGTTTGAACAAAAAGAATGCCGAACAAAAAAAGGCTGATTGCATAACCAAAAACCTACAAAATGTGATCAGTTCTTTACTTTCATAAGTTTCAACCCAAAACGACACCTACAACTGGTGCATCCCTTGCATGTCCCACCCCAAAGCCCAGTTAGTTTCTTTGAACTGTGGAAGGATCTATATAACCCACGAGGACACGCCGACGCCGAAAGCCGGATCCAGGACGATCACTGGCCAATCAGAACTGGCGTGACATGAGGGACAAACTGGCAAACAGATGGTACACCAATGCTCACGGATAACAATTTTCACTGGAAGACATGCGGAGTATTGGTAGAGGGAATCAAATAAATTCGATTCCTTGAGAAACATCAAGATTGATATACCTGCACATAATTATCCTGATCTCAACCTAATTTTAGAGGGAAGCGCATTCATTTCCGGGGGGCTGTATGTAGACAGTCCATCAATGGTCAGCACCTTCTGAACACGCCAAGATGATTCAGAAACTGCAGCAAGAGTGGAAGTAGATATTGGGAGTCGAGCTTTGCCTAGATTCATATGTGGGATACCGGACGAGTGGAGATAAATGGACTTCGGTTCATTCCAAGATATTGGGACGTATCAAATGGCTTCGGGGGGTCTATAATTACTTTGATTTGGGAAACGCTGAACAGTTCGGCTTTCAGGAAGATGAAGTGAATTTGGCATGCGATTTGAGGAAATGTGATCTGGTCAAATTAGGAATTCGTCGAAATATCGTTTGTGGATAGATGATACCTTGATCATCCAACCCGAGCAAACAGATCAAGGTCCTGAATCGCTAGCTAAGTATTTGTGCTGGGAGGTTTCAGCGCGTTCTATGTTGTTAGGAGCGAGAGCATCGTCAGATATCTGTTTACGAGGCGTTGGAATCGGGAGTAAGTCTTGAAAAATATAAGTTGCGCACCTCAAAGGATGATGGCGCAACTAGACCTGACTGCGATGGTACAGTAGTCCAAAGACTATTGCGTCGCCGAATGGGTAGATCAATATGTTCAGATCTACTACTCGTGTTCGGGGCGGCAAACAAGGCGGTTGACACTTGCTGTACATGCGATGATCCTCGAGCTATCACGAGCCGAGCATTCAAAGTCGCCAACAAACAGTTAGCGTACCTTGAACTGGCGTCAATAGATACACATAAACAGTTGAGATCGCATCATACAATCTCGATATGGAAAAATATCTAAGATGATAGCAAATATAAGCATGCGCGGGGTATTCCAGTTTTCAGCGCTTACACTGCAAGATGGTCGGTGGGACCCAGAAATCGAGCAAGGAGAAGTTCCAGCAATACAGCGACCGTGGTGACCATTCCGGTCTCAATCGTCAATTTGATCAATTTAACGACAAGCGAACGGGTTTCCTTGAAACCAGAAGCCGAATTTCTTTTCAGCAGCTGAAAAATCATGTCAAAATTGATTGGGTTCGATGATGGTATTGGTATGCCTACCAGCCGAATTGTTTCGCAAGTGATTAGGACATCGCATACCAAGCTTCCTCCCAGCCACAACTGATTTTTGAGGTGAGATCGAAGTCCTCAATAAATAAAAGTGGAAGCAACAGACATATCTGTAAATGAGATCGTCGACTAAAGGTCCCTTAAGATATGAGTCAATTGATGTTCCGAAAAGGACAAAATCTGATTCACATTACCAGCCACAACGATAAGTCCGAACTGTGTGAGTGACACCTACATGGGATGAGCAATTATTGGGGTATAACGCAAGTTCAAATGTACCAGCATAATAAAAATAGGTAAATAAATCGATTTCCCAATTACATGGATTCTCCAGCAGAAAAATCCATGGACCATGAATGATACTATACAGCAGTCGTTAGAGAGCAACATAGACAAAAAGGAGCGACATACTAAGTCCTGTCAACGCTGCTAGAGCCAACCATGACCACTGTGCGGCAATGACAATAGCAACAGTAGCGTCGACGTTTGATATGTTCACATTAGGCAACGCAAACGGTATGCATGAAAAACAGTGCATCTCCGAGGCCATCCACAATGAATATAGTCCTATAGCACAGCTCAGGCACTCCAACAAAACAACAAACCAAACTAGACCCCAAATATGCCGTCTGTTAGCAGATGGAAGACATATAGCATGGGTCTCACCGTAGATCTTCATTGAAAGTGTGTCGTTAGGAAAACGTGTATGATATATAACTTGATGCGAAGTCAAAGCTACTGTGGCTTGCAGGGACAATGACATCCACTTACATGTTTGGACAAAAAGGATCCCGAACAAACCAAAACTAATAGCATAACCAAAAACCTACAAGGCGTATGATTAGTTCTTTACTTTCAATCCCAAAAACGATACTTACTATTGGTGCATCCCTTGCATATCCCACATCCAAACCCAGTTGGTCTCTTAATATTGTGGACAGGTCTATGTGACTTACGATGGCATGCCATAGTTCGGGCTCAGGATGATCACAGTCCAATCAGAACTAGCAAGACATGAGGGACCAACTGGCGGACAAATAGTACACCAATGCTCACGGATAACAAGTTTCATTGGAAGACATGCGGGGCAGTGGTAGAGGGGATCAAATAAATTCGATTCCTTGAGAAACATCAAGATTGATATACCTGCACGTAATTATTCTGATCTCGACCTAATTTTGAAGGGATGCGCATTCATATCTCGGGGGGCTGTATGTAACCGTAGAGACTCCATCAATGGTCAACATCTTCTGAACACGCCAAGAGGATTCAGAAACGACAGCAAGAGTGGAAGCAGATATTGGGGGTCAGGTTTTGCTGGTAGAGTTTATATGTGGAACACCGGATGACCGGAGAAACTTCAGTTCATTTCCAAGATATTGGGCTGGTTCGTCGAGCTCATTGTAAGTGCTACTTAGAATGTAAAGATGGTAAATGAATCGCCGCTTGAATTGCTCACTACCCAGCGTTCCATAATCCCACCAACAGGACACGTCGCTAAAACTCATAAAAAACAAAAAAAACTATATTTTTTATTCCTTCACTCTTCGATTCGGTTTTACTGCCAATATGATGTCCTCAGATGATCCTCCTTCCTCGTCACCTTTCCAAAGTGTACAGGCATTCTTTTCGAAGTCGCAGCGGCAATACCAACAAACCCTCGATCGGTGGACTCCCCACGTCCTTCAACGATGGCTCAGCACACTAGGGCTTTTGTGTGTATTCATGTTGAGGATAGTATTGTCTCAAGGAGTGAGTAATACTGCATTGCAGTGCATTCATCGTATTAATCGTGTTTGTAGTGGTACATCGGTCTGTTTCTGCTCTTTGTTCAGACTTGACATATATTGAAATTCATGACGCCTTATGAATTATAGTGTGCTGTGAGTTTTCCAATTCAGAGCACTACACAGGCTAAATATTAACCCTCTGGGTGCAGATGGCCTCGCAATTTACCTCCTGAATCTTCTTTTGGCTTTCCTCCAGCCCAAATTCGACCCGTCTTTACAGGATGACCTCCTTGCAGATGAAATTGAGGAAGGTGGAACGGATGAAACGCCTACATTGCCCTCACAGCGAGATGATGAGTTTCGCCCTTTTGTTCGAAGACTGCCTGAGTGGCAGTTTTGGTACGTACTCACAACACACATATACAACCTTGTTGTTTCTCATGTATCTCCGCAAATTTACCCAGGCTGAGTGCAACTCGGGCTACTTTGATATCAATCATCTGCACCACGTCTGAAATATTTGACGTCCCAGTATACTGGCCAATCCTGGTGATCTACTTCTGTGTTCTTTTTGCCCTTACTATGCGCCGACAAATCCAGTGCGTGATCAATGGAATTCGAAAGCCTCCATGTGCTGATCTAATTTTCGGGCATCTAGGCATATGATCAAGTACAAATATATTCCATTCGACGTTGGACGCAAGGCTCGTTATGGAGGAAGTAAATGATGGCTAGGCTTTAGATTCCATATGTGGAGGAGTCACCTAGATGGGCAACAGCACTCTGACGGACTGTGGTACATTAACGTATGTCAACGATTTTGCTTCCATGATTATCTTCATACACGAAGGTAATGGGACGATACGCTATGTTTTGGATTTAGACAATGATAATTATCTCTGATACCTCATTCTACTCATGTGTGTTCCTCGCTCGCGCTGATGCCTGCACCACGCAGGTGAGTTTCTCCCGTAGTGTTGATTTGATCGCGAGACTTTGTCTTTCGACTCTAACCACAAGTTATCACTAGTTTCAGGAATATTTGAACAAGGGCCGGTATACAACCGACGACGACGATCTTGTGCTTGACTCAAACATCTGCATTGCATCACGTGACTAGTCGCATGACTGACGTTCTATCAGCTTCTAAAATCTATTGCGAGCCGTCGGGCCAGTGTTCCGTCAGCTCGTCCGTTTCCAACGACAATATTCGATCTCCACTGCGCGCGCCCTCGTCCTTGCTGGTGAAGCTTATGAT
The DNA here is from genome assembly GCA_021014935.1 of Hygrophoropsis aurantiaca. Taxonomy (NCBI): domain Eukaryota; kingdom Fungi; phylum Basidiomycota; class Agaricomycetes; order Boletales; family Hygrophoropsidaceae; genus Hygrophoropsis; species Hygrophoropsis aurantiaca. The sequence goes on from MU267950.1 coordinate 4,607, forward strand.
GAGTTCTGATGACGTCCAGCCCACCGCCGTGAAACCCATGGTCAATCACATCTTACAGCAACTCCAAGCACATCGATCACGTTTCTCACCTAATTCTCGCATCCGACCATTATTTGTTGGCGTTCAAGGTCCTCAGGGAAGCGGGAAGACCTTCCTGACTTCCCGTTTACGTTCTCATTTGACCAGCGCACCACATACTTTATCGGTCGCCGTTCTTTCAATTGACGACCTCTATCTCCCTCACGCTGGGTTGAAAACCCTGGCAGAGCAAAATCCACACAATAGACTTCTTCATGGCCGTGGGCAACCCGGAACACACGATGTTTCCCTTGGACGACATATTCTTGAACAGCTGAGACTAATTAATGACACGAGCAATCAGTCGACTCCACTAGAGCTTCCCTCCTTTGATAAAAGTTTGTTTGACGGCGAGGGGGACCGTATTCCATTCGGAATGGTGGTAAAGGCCCCGGTCGATGTAGTGGTGTTAGAGGGTTGGTGTGTGGGATTCCATCCAGTGAGCGAGGCGGTCATCGAACAAAGGTGGATGGAGCCCGTGAAAGGACTCGAGGAAATATTTGATCTGAAAACTTTTGTGCGAAAGGAGGATATACTAGCCGTGAACGAGCATCTGCAGGGATATATGGATTGGTGGCGACTACTTGATGCTTTCATTCAGGTGGGTGTTTTTGGCTTTCAGATTTACCGATTTCGTGGTGATTGTCATTTGAAGATCCGGGGACCAACGGAGTCTCCTTATTCGGTTATATACAAGTGGAGGTTGCAACAAGAGCACCACATGAAGATGAAAAATGGCGGAAAAGGCATGAAAGATGAACAAGTGAAAACGTACGTGAACCTCCCTAATATAAAAAATATCCCAACATATAACTCCCTATAGTTTTGTGGATCGATATATACCAGGCTATGTGTTTTTTGGAGATGGTGTGAGAGACGGATCGCTCGCCATAGGACCGAATGGCGAAATCCAGACTGTGGAACAACCACCGTGGCTTCATAGAGGACTTGGCATCACTATTGGGGAGGACAGAGAGCTGCTTGATGTTGGAGGATTCTGAGACTTAGATTGTGAGTTGATTCGCATTTTTGCATGGAGATCGTGATCTGATGCCGTATCTTAAGAGACAATATTGAGCACAGGGCGTCATATATCCTCAGCGTCGTCAGGGCGAACACGTCCATGGTTTCAGTCCGACTGCCTGAATTGAGTATCAGTATATCCCCAAGATCCACTGAATCATCGCCAGACATCTCAGTGATCAGTAGTACTAAAATTCGGCTCATGAGGGTATCATATGCTAGAAAGAACCGGATCTCCAAACAATGTATATGCACATATCTATAACGCCCTACTGGGAGACTGGCCATCCGTATCGCACCAGAGCACTGGCAGGCACTGGTACTATCAAGAATCGGACCGAGAGCTATCTCTATCCCGTTTCTCGAACGTTCTTCTCTGAGTCTCAACCAATATTGTTCTGAGTCACATAACGCTAAATTTATAGCTTGGGTTTCAAATGCTGCGGAGGCCGTAGCCCTTCCAAGACCACTCCCGATCGCACACAGAGGCGATATGTCGGCGTATGGAGCTATTCCCAGGTCAGCCAATGCATCACTCCTCCCAGCGACATTATGGAGCAACCCTCGTATTGACGGCTGTGCTGTGACCATCCACCACATTGATCGATCGGCAGTGGAAGCATACCCTGGCCTCTTCGAGTACTTACATTCGATATTCGCTGTTGAAATTGCGGCAGGAACCACATATCCTCAAGAAGACACTCCCGATGCAAGTGCTTTTAGAAATTACTTTTTCGGTGCAGATGTTCTAGTTGCAATCAGTTGCGAAAGTGCCATCCAGACGACACCAGGGCACGGGGACATTCGGGAAGTACAATTGAGCCTCGTAGATGCTAGGCAAAACAGATCTTGGGAGGATTGCGTAGCTGGGTATTATTATGTGAGTTGACACGGGGAAACAGACCAATGAAGAAATATGTCAGGAACTTACTGGTATCTTCACTCCTAGGTAAAACCCAACTATCCAGGGCGATCTTCTCATGTGAGTTGAAACGGTTCAGGCAACTTGACTTCGACACCAATTTGAATCCATTGTTGAGCATTTTTTTCTTCTATTCATTCCCTGTCCTAGATTTGCAACGCAGGCTTCGTTGTGCCTCCCAAGCAACGTAGTCGAGGCTTTGGTTCTATCCTTGCCAGGTCCTACCTCCATTACGGGCCCAAGTTAGGGTATCAAGCGAGTGTGTTCAACTTGGTGTACGTGAACAACGTGGCTAGTGTCAGGCAAGGAGCTTTCTCATCATTATAGCGATTTTTATGCACCACTTAATCGCCTTCACGCATGTCTTCAGACTATGGGAGAAGCTTGACTTCAAAAAAGCAGGCCTGATACCAAAAGCTGGTCGTTTGAAGCGTAAAGATGGCCAGGGCGAGGAGTATGTCGATGCTTGGGTGATGTACAAAGATTTCGAAAATATTGGCGTGGCGGCTGAGGCAATCGTCGAGTCGTAGGTCTATCCAGAAGATAAACGCATAGTTTTTCTTTACTGTACGTCATCGTCGTTTACCTTCATCATTATACAACAAATTATACGATTTTGAAAGACGAGCGAAGCCCACAATCTGCATATCATTCGTGAGTACCCTCGCGGTGGGATTTCCATATCGATATCGGCGATAAGAGCGGTCCATATCATCGCTCAATCCTAAGTAGATGTGGAGTCACGATGTCCAGGATCAGTGGGCGCCTAGAGTGACAGAGAACACGGAAGTAAACGCACTAAGGATCAACGGGATGACAGATTGAGATGCACCCAGTAGGTAGCAGTGGCACTCGAACGAAGGTGGTATATATCCGGTAAAGTATAGAATATTTCAACATACGGAATTAGCTTTGGGTTTGGACCTGGGAACGAATAGGAACCTGTTTATGAGGAGCTGTGAACCGATTATTGTCATATCATGACACGGTACCTATTCGTGATCGAATAGATAGATGAACCGATGTATTGCACGTCAGAAACACCGTTAGTTTGGATTCAGAGCAAACTGTCATTAGATTTTAGTGGCAGAAAAGAACCAGATTGATAAGAAACCCACAAACCAATCGACTGTTCAGCATAGTTTCGATATACAATACTTCAAGGAAACCCCCAGATATCACTGTAATTGCGAGGAAAGGAGCGAAGGGTTGCATAACCTAAACATAACGCTTTCTTTGAACGCAAACACTGCTTAGAGATTGATGTTTCGTTCAACTTAATACATTGGAACCTTACCAGGCGTAAATACCAGCAGCGGTGGTGGTCGAGACGAAACGTGAGATGCAGAAGTTATTAATATACGTGACTTGAATCAGCGAGTACAACGATGCATGGTGATGCACACGCCCAATCCCGCTCAGGGAGTCCCGACCCTGAGTGGCCAAAAATGTTATCCACGAGCGTCCGAGGCTGATGGCCATGGATGTGAATATATGGGAGGGTAGGAACGCAACAACTATTGAGATGCCTCGGCGAGGGGATATTATTTTAGCCGCATCAAAGGCAGTGAAACATTGAGGGTCTTCCACAACTATGAGAATATTTCATCAAGTAATACTGCGCAACTCCAAAGGGGGCGGCGAAATGGCCGTATGGCCGTGTGGCGTATGCAAAACTTCAGTCTGCAGAAATTTGAGATGATGGTACAGCCGTGTCTGAGGGAAAGAGGTTGGTTGACTTAATTACACGTGTCGACGAATTGAAGCTTGGAGCTCTGCATTGTAGCGGACGCTGTCATTGTGATCCAAATCAGAAATCAAGGAATGCACTTGTGTTTCGCCCTATCATCAAATCACGAGAGGAACTCGAAAAGCAAAGGGCCACATACCATAACGGTAATACATGCGAATGGCTCGTGTGGACCCTTGACTTCGAATCAGGACTATTTGGAATGCAGGCGGTGCATGTCCTCGATGAATTAATGATTTAGGCTTCGTGCATTCATGATCTGCGATCTCCAGACAACGCCAAAACGAAGACCTCCGTCGAGTTAACGGTGTACGCCAGTTATTGTTCGGTTTTTACAACAAGCGGCCTTGGATGGCCCATCAAGCAGTACGACAGTGCTGTCATCAATTGCGAAACGTTAAGGGGCGAAGTTTTTAGACAATGGAGGCCTCCTTGTGCATGTTGTTCAATTTTTCATTCGCAACTACATCCGTTAAATGATTGTTCTTCTCGCCTTCAAGGACGTTTCAGTGAACAGAATAGAAATTACATATATATCAAAGAATGGAATGCTCACCTTTCGGCCCACGGAGGATGCAAATGCTCCCGGTGAATATTTGGACCATGACCTATTCACAAGGATTCTTCAGGTAGCACTCTCGGAGATAGCATCACTTCGTAATGACTGTACAAAGAGCCAAGTCGCAAACCACTGCTGAGCCAGCCGTAGTTCCCAAAAGTGGATGACGCGGCTGTAAGAGTATCCATTTTTCCTGAAAAAAACGTGTCCACAGGGCGTGCATTCTATGAGAAACGTCTGATGAACTCTGGCAAGTCCCATAATAGCAATAGACTTGAGCGTACCAAACACGGATCTAGGGTGGGCATATGCATGTTATCAGCAATACACGCCGAAGCACTTTGTTTGGAGGTTTGATTTGCTGAACCTACTGGAGTACAACGTCAAGGGCGCAGGTGTCTATCGGTTCCGAGAGCTGTGTTGCCGCCAGAGGTCGAAACAAAACGTTGCAACTTACTGGAATACTATTACTAAAGGATGTCATCGTTGTGTGTACATGCAGACGCCGCAGAGTGAAACCGAAATTATTGACACGTACAAACAGGTTGTAATGTTTGTTCGCAGTCTCGCAATATATTTTCACACTGTTTGACATATTTGAGCGTTTTTATTTTTGCTTGTAGTGTATATGTAAGTATGCCTGATGCGCGACTATAGAAACAACATGCGATGCAACAAATGAAGTGAGATATGCAAAGAAAAATGATAATCCCCATCGCCATCGTGAAATGGGATATATAGACGGTCCGTTAAATAATTTGGCCGGATGGGCCTGACGATATTAGTTGTCGTCGTCGAGACGCACGGTGAGTTGCGGTGAAAGGGAGCGGCGGCGGCGGCGAGTGTCAACTGGCGCGAAGAAGAAGCAATGGAATAAAAAAAAATCACCAAATCGATGGCGACGCAAATGCGAACATTTTTGACTTGGATGTGGGAACGGCTATCGGTATGGGCTCGTGTTTTATCATACCTGGCGACGACGAGGCCGAAACGATCTTCGCCGATAGATCCTCAATACCAGGCGGCGTTGGCGGTGACGCGGAGGACGCGGGAGACGTGGATGCGGAGTAGGATGGGGATGGGGTATCGGGGGTTGTTGGGGGCGTCATGTACGCCGACTGGGAAACGGGTGGCGGCGGATAGGCTGGCTTTGGCGGGGATGGGTAGCGCTGGCCATAGGATGGGGCGGGGGTGTCGCTGGTTGTCGCGGGAGGGAAAGGGATGGTAGTTGGCGGCGGTGTCGTCTTCGTTGTCGATGGAAGGATGTACGTAGGGTACGGTCCAGGGCCTGCGAAGTCCTTACGAACCATGTCTTCAAACTCTTTCAAGGTGGCCGGCTCGACATTGAGCTCCCACTCCAGATATTGACACATCTCTCTCTCCATCTGATTAATCTCTCGCAGCTGGAACATCCCTTGTGCGACTATACTCCAGGACTTGTTCGAGTAGGTGTCGTCGCAGATCACTTTCGATGCGAGCATGAAGGCCGAAACGAAAAGTCGGTGGCCCGACGATCCGCGAGCGGTAGGGAAGCGCGCCTTGAGGCGCTGGAGGAGAACGAGGGCGGCGAACGTGACAGAAGAGTGAAGCTTAGTTCTGTGGAGTGCGTACGCGATGAAGTAAGGCAGCTTAATGTTGGAGCCCGATGATGATGGGGGGTATTCGGGGCAAGCGAAAAGATGGGTGATGAAGCGAGCGCACAACTTCGAGCTTTGCTCGTGGCCGTAGAATGGATCCGTCGCTTTCGAAGACGGCTGGATGGAGGAGGGCTTCGTCGGAGGCACCTGGTGTCCGAACTTGGCTTAAAAAAATGCGAAGCAAAGAATTCGACAAAACTTACCGATGGCGCTGGATGGAAGGGCATACGGGAGGGATTGGACATGTTATGGGCCGCGCGAAACGGCGAAGGGTGGTGGGCGACGACTGGACCGTGTACGGCTGCCATGCTGAAGAGTCGAAGAATAACAAGGCGGGATGAAACGTTTGGCGGGTGGGGTTGGAAGGTTTGGAGGAACAGATTTCTGGGGGCGAACGACTATATATTAATATCCTGAGAAAGGCAAGGTTGAGGATTTTTTGTACAGCGTGAGCATGGGATAAGAAGGGAAGCTTCGAAAATATAACCGACGGGGCATGCGGCAAGCTCAGATCAGAAAATGTTAAAAAAATAAATATATGCAATATGCGCCGAACTGCCCAACCGAGCGATGGCCGCAAAGCGGAACAGCCATTGTGGTTGTTTGGTTGCGCACGCCATTGATTGTTGGGACCTGATCCGGACCCTCCGGTGCGTGAACAGCATGCCCGCAAAGATTCCGTCAAATATACCCATTGACGCATCTGGAAATTGTGACAGGACAATGGAATACTCACCGTGGGAATATCTGTGACAACCTCTCTCCTGCAGGTTGAGCACAAGCGTGTACAACTCCCAAATCTTTATGTCTCTCGCTTGAAAGCCTCGAGGACGCAAGAAGCAGATGCTTTTACGAATGGAGGCCGCTATCCACTTTATGAAGTCCAAATACGCCGGAGGGATGCGGAAAACGGAGCGAACGTGCTGGGATACTGATCTGAGGGCAAGGCGAGTGGAATTTACTGCAAGACTGGGTATATATACTCGAGAGGAACAAGGCGTCTTTGTATGCTGACAAGTACATCCGGTAAGTCTGCATTGTGGTTCTTCCGTTTGTGGCGAGAATGTCACCGCTCCAAAGGATGGTTTATCCATTGCATTCCCCTTTCAGACTTTTACATTGGTTTGCATTATCCCGGCTGGCGCCGAGGGGGAGTCTTCGCTCGGTCCCAGCTTACTCAGCGACCCAGTTCGCATTTTTTGCACTGCCTTCCGGGTCTAGCTCATACGATGCGATAGCGTTATTCTCAATTAAAAGCACTGCGAGTACCACGGATCGTGGCTGAGCACCGAGTTCTGGACGTCAAGCCTGTCAAGTGCGATGGTCAATGTACAAGCAGCGTCGGTTCGGCAGATTATACTTCATGTTTCCGGTCAAGTGATCATGACACAACCCGGAGCATGTGCGAAGTATAGCTGAAAGCCATTCTTGTCCATGCATGCTCCGCAATGAGCAAGTTGAACGACAGACCAAGTTTGGAGCCTTCTTACTCGTCATCTTATTCAGTTTTCTATGGATTTAGGAGGCGATTTCCCCACACGCGCCACCCAGTGGATGAACCACGATCCCATATGCATCCTATCAATATGGTCAAGATTTCCAGAAAGCTTGATCTGGCTGCTGCAATTTCCTCAGTTCATATCCGCAAATCAGTGCCCAGCTATGTGCAATCTGCACGAGATCATATTGACATGAGCAAGTGAAGTGTTGATTTGACGTCAATGTAAGATATGTACTAATTCTGTAAAAGTTCATTGTCTAAGCGTGGAGATGCTGCAATTACACCCACCACCGCTATTTCATACGAACCATGTCGTACTAGTGCGACCTTCAATTCGGAGACTGCAGCGCTGCGACCGCATGTTTTTATAGAACATATGGCCCGCGTGTGTACTGAGTCGATTCCCACCACCAACTATATGGGTACGGTCCTAATCACCTAACTCAGGTCTGTGTATCTTTGATCCACAAGTTCGAATTCGCAGCGGTGTTAATGCGATTACTGCTCTCTCGTTGACCGGCATGGTTTTTTGGGCAGTGTCTTCGACATTGTTTATCTATTGAAATCTGGCTGCTTCCCGACCAAGAAAGCATCTTTAAACGCTTCAGTCAGCTGGTGAATGGTTCACCGGATGATATCAAAGCTCCAGTGCGTTGCTTTGGGGAATGTGACGTATCCCATTCTCACCGGGTTTCGATCTTTACTCGAAGCTCTGTGGTAACGTCTATCTTCCCGCTTTCATCACCCATCATTTTGACCGTCCCTTATTCCCGTCATACCACGCTGTGCAACTTGGAAATCTTTCAGATAGAGTCAGACCAAGTCAGATTGTCATTTTAGATATATATTCCTCGTCTACTATCATGGGAATCGAGTTGCTTTTTTGGATCTTTGCAGGAAGTTCGGCGAGACTTGTCTGGCAGCTCAGTCTGGATTTGGATGACGTCTCGAGGGCGCTCGTCTTCTTCGTGAGAGCCATCTATCTATCAGGAGTTTTCCTCATCAGTGACGTCTTTTCAATTGTAGACCGGTCAACCTTTCAGCAATTTTTGGCATCCTTACGGATCCTCTGGCCGCCGTTACGGCCAACTTGGAGGTTGTTGGAAAAAGTGGAGTACGTCCTCGTCATTTCTCTGTAATGGCGGATTGGAGTCGTCACCTTGTATGTGATTCCTTATCATACAGAAAAGTACGTCGTTGTGCTATATATATTACATGACTATACTACTCGGTTATAGCCATTCATTTGCCATAGCGAGGGACTCCTCTTTTTATTAAGTCATTATAGACGGGCAGAGGGTACTGTTCATTATGAAGCTCATGTGCACAGCATCGAGCCATTGGTTCATCGATGTCAAAAACTCCATGTTCTTTTACACTATTCCTGCGCAGCAGAACCACACATCAATAGGAGTGAACCGCGCGATTTGCGCAATAACTAGTACAAGTCGGTCCAAGAGATAACCCGGCCGGCATGCATTTGTGTCAGGTGCTTTCAAAAACCATGACATGAGTTGTTCGATATAAAACTGATCAATTTTAGATGGTATTTTGACAGATATATCGTGCCGGCTTCCGTCCCTAGCTCATCCCCACAATTGACCGAGTTAGTTTGCGCGACAGCTAACCCGAGCCTACTCGTACTCAGAGGAGTTAAAACAGTATTCACTTCGACGCTTCCACCAAATTCAGCCGGTCACTCAAGGTACAATTATCGCAAAATGCCAAGATTGTTATTTACTGGGACATGGCATGAGTCGCTGGTCACCCTGTTCTTCCCCATACCAAGCGGGGAGACGTGTGGGTTCTCGGATCAGGTGATGTTATCCGATTTTTATCTAATCTCTAACCCCCCAGTTTGACCTCATGCCCAATCGTTGCCCATACAACACTATGCCAACGACAACCAACGTTGGAAGTCGGCGCACAATCTCACCTTACCTCGCCGACGTGATTTGGTGGCGGGCTTGTGCTCACATCATCTGGGAGAGTTTCGACTTCCGTGGCGATATAGGCACAAACCGTCCTCAACAGGTAACTTAACTGTTGACCCTCGCAACCTTTTTTTACAGGTTCATTGGTGACCCTATGATCAACTTTAGAGCCAAAGTAAATGAGGACGCCACCGATAGTATCTACATTTCCGATGGAAATACTTTCCAGACGCCTACAACCTCGTTACGACTATACATGTTTGCCTCCGCGATATGCCTTGATACCCGAGATTTCGAATGGGCTCATTCTCCATCACCCCTGCTCAGGGATTCGCATCCCATACGTATACAGGTTTAAACAAATTGTTCTCTCACAGTACCCAAACATTAGACCTGAAGGCTGACAGGTCCCAACCAAATCTCCTTGAAGCTTGACGCGCTGCGGTAATTTCAAGGTTTGCATTCTGTTGCGGTGGCGAATAAAAACTTCATCTCCAGATAGCCACAGGTGTCAGGCCACTGCACAGCAACGTCTTCCTGAAACAGCATCTTTGTGTGTTCCATTGTGTGTTGTCATACCGTTTATGAATACTCATTTTTTGACCCACCTTCGTCATCTTCTTATGCAGACCTGGTGACCGCTCTGCATCCCCCGTGGGCAAAACACCTTGTTCAAGTTTGCACTCTTATGCATCATCTCGCGGTGCGCTCATGACCAACAATCGCACAGCACGGTTTCATTGATGCGCCAACATCACTGGCTTCTGACTGCGACCAACTATCCTGGCTAGCGCTACGCGATCCGAATACGATCTTGACGATATTTATGGCTACACCGCCCATCCACTGCGGCACTGGCGGTATGATATTCGTGCCCACCCTTACTCGGCGGAGCGGCTGTGCTTCATCAAGTTGCCGGCCACTCTGTCGAGTCAGTTAGCTCGAGCTGCCACCGTAGACTGATTGCAGTATAGTCGTGATCATCTAGACATCGAATCATGTATACATGCCAGTGGCAAGTCTTCTATGGCTCCATTTTCGTTCATTTCCCGATTTCCCAGGAGAACACAACAGCACATTCTATATCCGGAACAACACCGATTGGTAGACTCACAATAAGTTGAGAGGCCATCGCTCTGCATCTGATGCCACCAAACACATCGTGATGTATGCCGCCACCTTCTCTATGGCGCGCTGTTTAACGCCCTTGCATCAGTCTAATCCATCGAAACTGTCGTTATTTCACATCGCGCTGGCTGGTGTGTGTCTGACTCGAAAATGGCGTCTAAATGCTCTTATCTGTCGTGTATTGAGTGTGTATCTTGATAATCTATCGTGTTTGAACCCAAACAAAATTAGGTATTGACTCGATTCCAGCCTTCGTTGTCGTAAGATAATGGGTTATCAACGTTACTGTCCGCGGAAACAGAATTAAGCCTCATCGAATTGCTGTCTTGCTTCCAAATTCCGTTAACTGAATTCAATCCATCCTTATCGTTCCTTTCCTCGCACTTTATAGTACACCCATTGTCTGTATTGGTTTGGGCCATACATAATACGTGCCATGGTTGTGTTTGTATCTCATCATTTTCAGAGCTTATTATTGATGTGGCGATGCTGGCCCATAAGCATCGACGATTCAACAGACAGCAGTTGCCAGCTCGTCTTAATTCTCTTCCTCCGGCATTGGATGGTGAACGTTCGGACGAAGACACTCTTTAACCCTATCAGTGGCTCCGATCACACGAGTATATCGCTGAAACCCACCTCGGATGGGGATCATGCCTCGATACACAAGGTTTGATGGAGCTTCTTTTCTTTGAACCTAGCAGGTCATTTCCCCCACCGAGCCGCTCAAAAAGCCTGCTCAACGGAGTCACGAGGGGAATGTCCCCGCATTCAAGTATGTAATGATCGCGTGTGGCCACGTTCCAGGGGACTAGATATACGGCTCCGCATTTATCTGCCTCGTTGTTTGATTCAAGTTTGATTATTGGGAAGTAACGGCCGCCCATGTCTGATCCGCGATGCCATCGCCTATTTTGAGCTGGTGCGAGGAATGGTTGAGCCTAGTCCGGTATGTTTGGGTTAGTCGAAAACCAAAAGACACGTGAACGTACCTCAACCCATTTGGTGTACTCTCCATTTGTACAGGCTAAAGCCTAGGAGGAAGCGTGTTCTTTAGATTCTTGCAGGCTCACCCATTATGTACCGATATGAGAGTTATCAAACAAGCGATGACCTGTAAGTTACCTGTAAGTTGGCCGTGATGCTGTAACTCCGTATTGACTTTGAACGTATTTTTAAAATGTGTTCTGTTGAGCCATGAGGTGTAGAGTTGGTGAGAGCTTGAGGACTCGGAGAACGACGGTCATTTGCTGCAGTTCGTTTATCACCGGGAGCTGCAGGCATGTCGAAGGCATCAGAGTGTGGCAATGAAAAACTCACCTGCAGGCTACTAATAGGAAATGCAGCACTCGTAGATTACAACTGTAAACTTCATCGCCTCGCTTTATGAACATGTTTGTTTACACGTTCAGAGGAATGATAAGTAGCAATGGCCTGCAAGCGTTAGCATGATCATGATCCTGTGAGGAGTCGGTCGAAACCTTAGTTGCCCGCGGCGAATTTGAACTTGAAGCTGAGCTGAGTATGTGTCATGAAGAGTTGTCCCCAAGTTGTCCCTGTTAAATTTCAACTCAAGTCAGTCGAATGGCATATGTCTTAACTTTTACGCTGCCACAACAATCTCTCGGAAAGCGGGGTGAGTGCATAGTAAAGGCCAAGACCAAGCCTGTGCAAAGGTTTCCAAGCGCTTACATATGACGGGAATCAATAATGCTTCATGATGTCGCCCAGTGTACTTGTCTTGATCATTAACTTCCGCGCCTGAGCGCTGAGCCTCCATACACCCGACAATTCATACGGAGCGCTTTTTGTAGTTATTCTTCGTGGTCACCAAGTCAGTTCGTTTACAAGTTGGCGCATGCAGACAAGACTCCACCCCCAGGCGCGTGCTTTCCGACGCCTTCAGACTCTCGCTGTCCATTCTACTCGACGAAAAGCAGCCCACATACCTACAGTACTATTCGAAGGCCCAACAACTCGGAACTTCGCAACCAGGTCCTCGGGAAGAACACCAAAAAACGCCAGCTCTCATCGAACAGCCATAGACTCTGACGCCCTGCCGCCAACATCTCACCCAACGGTGTCAGCTAATAGTGGCGACAAAAGTTCAAGCTCTGCTCAAAGAGACACGTCTGGACGCGGGGGTGGAAGCGGCAGCGTTTTCCCTATTACGAACTCCCCTGTACTCGATGCGGCATTGACCACCATCATTGGTTTGGGAATGGGTGAGTTCATGCACCTAGCTAGTCTTCTTTCCAATTAAGTCTGTAGCTTGTGGTCATGGGTTCCTCCCTGTTGTCTCGGGTCACTTTTCTTCGTGTCTGATGTGGCATGCTCAAGTGGCCTGAACGAAACGAGAGCAATTAATAAGCTCTATTTATTCGTGCGTCACAGGGTCTGAGGGTATCGACAGCGCTTTCGATGGATGGAAGATATGTTGCAAAGGGTCCACAAAGATATCCCTTTGCTTAATTTCCGATCTGTTGGCCATCTTTGGCGATCTTGGGTCAATATCTTCTGATGTTTAAGGGAAATGAAGGGGATGGAGGGGGTTTCGATGGCATATGGATCCCATCAGTTCCTATCTATGACCATTCGACTTCAGCTTGTCTGACAGTGACTTCCTTTGGCTCCATTTTCCAGTCTTTGTGGGCGGTATTGCCTATATCGCGTGGTACAAAAAGAACGTCTTAGACAAAGTAAGTTTCCGTTATCGCAGCTTAAATTAACTACGGGAAGCTCATGTGCCACATGATTAGATCGAACAGGCTTTTGCAGCAGGTTACGACCCAGCTTTAGAGCTCGCTAATCACTCAGAGGACAATCGAGTGCGGAATACAAAAGCCGGCGATGACCATGGCGATGACGGTGATGATGGTCCTTGGACCGAACATCTGCGGCGGAATGAACAGGATTCCATCGATAACATCATTAAAGGGAAAACCAAAGGACATTATTTCTTCCTTCTCGGCCCGAAGGTAATTTCTTGTAGTATCTCTTCTGTTTGAAGATGATATGGAAATTTTGGACAGGGTGGAGGGAAGTCGACCCTTATATTTGATGCAATGCGTGCGATCCAAGCTGAAGGAGTTGCCTTCCTCGATGCGCATCCTGACCTTGAGGTGTTTCGCCTGCGTTTGGGGAAGGCTCTAAACTATGAATTCAACGAGGATTCTCAAACGGGTCTCTTCCAGAGACGGGACCCGAGAGAAGGTGATCGTTTTACATTCAGCCAGTCTAGGGCGGAGTACTGACAGGACCGGGTACCTATTTTGGGCACATAGGAGGTCCAGCACTGGACATCGAACGGGGTAGACTCTCGTCCCGTTTTTGTCATTCGCTCACCTGATTGATCTCATCCATTCAGCTCTCAACAAGCTCGAAAAAGTCGCCTTACGGTGTTCACGTAAGACGGGTCGCCCATTTGTTCTGGTGTTCAACAATATCCAGCATTTCAACAATGATGCTGAAGGCAGAAATATGCTCTTACAGCTTCAGCAACGTGCTGAAGCTTGGGCTGCAGCTGGTTTGCATCTTTCTCTGCCTTGGTTAACTATTCCATTTTGACGTGACCGATGGGACAGGGATAGTGACTGTAGTCTTCAGCGCGTAAGGCCAATTTCACTGTATTGTTCGGTATACTCATGCATATTAGCGATGATTTTTGGCCATTCCTCTTGATGCGTGAGTATTGATATCTTGAGAATTATCCTACCCTGCTGATCCTTTCTCAGGCAAGGTGGCGAGTCGAATGCATGTCTGTGTTCTCAATTCGTTGATCCATTTCAAACTCACAAACTACCCTAGGTCTTGTCTATCCGTGATCTCGATGGCAAGCAGGCTCATCAAGCCCTCACTCACATGCGTACATCCCGGAAGCGATCCGTTCCAACTCCAGAGATCATCGAGGATGCCATCTCTCTCGTTGGCGGCCGTCTTTCTTACCTCAGCAAACTCTCTCGCGCAGACGATGTTCTAGAAAGTGCAAACAATGCTTTACGGCTTGAGAAGGCGTGGTTGCTTTCTCAAGTAGGTCTAATCCCTGACTGTGATGACGATGTCATGGACGAGGTTGGTCTTTTGATGCCAGAACATGCTCCTTAAAATTAATGGGTCCGCCAGCAAAAATGGAGTTCGTGCTCTTGGCTATTACTTCAGGAATTCGTGAAAATACACCTAGAACAGCAGCGTGAGCGAAAGGAGATGGGGGCTGAAGGCGACTGGGATCCCCTCACATTGCCGTCAATTCCATTTGTAAGTTGATGTCGATTTGCGTGCTTGTCTCGCTGAACGATTAACTTTGACAGTGGCGATGTCGACAAATCATGACACGGCCTGACTACATGGAAGGTGAGCTCTCCTCGAATGTTTTTAACTCCTTCAAAGTATCGACCGTCACATAAGATCTTGACCGAGCCAATATTATATCTATCGATGTGAGATTTTATCTGTGATTTAACGCCTACACTTTTCTCATTAATTGATCAGGTTAATCTCGATGTTCGCCCGGATTCTGTGCTTATTCTGCATGCTGCCCGTGAGGTTGCCGAGGAAGAGGGATTCCAAGAACTTCTGGACAATGTTCGAGCACGTGTTGACGAGATTGAGAGTTTGCATCGTACAAGAGAACTCACGGTCAGCCTTTTTATATATAGAAAAGCTCACTCTACATTGCTGACAACATCATCCGCTACGTATACAGTTCAAAGACGTTGCAGCTGGTGATCGCATAAGACTGACAGTGGATAAAGGTGGTGCTTTGTTAGTAGACAGTTAATTTAATATATTTAGTAGAATTATCTACGTTCATCACAGCACTAACTTCCGTCTACCTTCAGGGAGTTCATCACATCGGGCACGGAAAGGAGGGGTGCGCAACAAACCTGCCAGAGCAGGTTCGTTCAAAACTTGGGTCTATTCATCCCCTAGCCACTATCAGTGTGCAAAATAGATAGGTAACGAAACACAAGCCAAAGAAAAGGCAAGCAACACTTGAGCAACACTGATACCTAATAATACTAGTGGGCCAGCGGCCAATTTGGAACACAAAAATACTACAGTCAGTCGCTATAAGTAAAAGTTTCGTCCGCAATATGGTTGCAGGTTTAAACAGGTTTCGGATGACGCTGACGTGGTGTCACGGACAAGTCGGTTATACAGCAATGGCGAGGGGTTTCGACTCGTCCTTCTTGCCTGCTGCAGCTTCAGCGTCTGCGACAGCCTTCTTCGCCTGCTCTTTCTGTGACTCTATTTCTTTCATTTGTCTTTCTAACTTCTCCTTGATGCTCTCCCCGGGCTTAGCACTATTGAAAGTGACGCTGCGATGCGGACTCGGCCCACCCATGGTTCCTGTTTCAGGTGTCTGCACGTTCACCATGGGAGCCGTGTTGGACAAGCCCCTATGGAACGACGTTGGAAGCACGCGTCCTTCGGGGTGTTGGAAGGGGCACGCCGCGCGCGTGCAACCCGCACCGAAGCGGCACTGCTGTGCAAAGTGATTGGTTTGTGGTCGTGGAGGATGTGAATATGTGCAGTTCGGTCGCGTGCATGACACTCCGAATCGGCAGGGAATAGTGTGAGGTGTGTGAGATGGAGTTACAGTGGTGGAAGGAGCGGGAGGTTTTTGATTTTCTGCGCCTGAGAATGAAAAAGAATTGATTATTATTGCTTGACGGGGAAATAAGTTATACTTGCCAGGATTATTAACGGCAGGGCTGACGTGACTCTTGATACAATCTTTATCTGTACAGTCTTTGCCTTTGTCACACACTTCCGTGCTCAACACGACACCGCTCTCCGCTGTTGCGACAGGTGAAGGATGGGAATAACGACACTGGGAATTCGTGCATTTTGTTCCAAATTTGCAAAGGGTAGGAGAGCTCGGGCGATCAGGTAGTGCATAAGCAATCCGTGGTGGCTGGTTAGAAGATGTGGGGGGATGCGTTGGAGCCGGCGCTGCTATTGGTGTTGGGGTAGAGACCGTTTGTGCTGGCTCAGATATAGGTGCCGTGGCTTCTGAGTGTTCGGGAGCCGGTGATGAGCCAGAGTGATGTCCGCTTCTGCTACCACCTCTGCCTCTTCCACCGCGTGCACCACCTCTCCCCCGCCCATTTTGAGGAAATCCATTAGCGTTCATTCCATTGCCGTTGACCCCCAAGCCACCATTGAACATTCCTGCATCGGGTTGCATTCCGGGAAAACCACCATTCATCATCTGCCCCGTGGCGGGGTTCAACATACCCATAGACGATGCCATCTGCGCCATGAGGGCCATTTGGTTCATCATCATTTCTTGCAACATCATCGGAGTGGCCGTCGCTGCCATCCCCATATCCATACCAGGCGGCATACCATTCATGCCACCCATATTTTGATACGCGGCCATCATCATGGCAGGGTCAGGCGAATTGTTGGTAATGTTGTCAATCCGCGCCTGAATGTCATCCCGACCGCCAAAGGCGCTGTTATTGGCATTCCGCGCTGGTCCGCCGACGCGTTCAAGCAAACTTCTTGACCCGGGGTTGGGCGCATCCCTCGCCATTGCACGCGGACCGGTAGGAACATCCGTTCGCCGTGACTTCGCAGGGCCATGAACTCCAGGGGACGGTGATCGCAGACGCTTTTGTGAGGATGGAGACGTGGATGAGAAAGTTTGGTTGAGAGCTTGCTGGTAAATGGGAGCGTTTGCGCGAGGAGCGGTCGGCGGTCGTTGTGACAGATGCGGGGGGTGCTCGCGGGATGCTTTTGAGGTGGGTTCCGATGGCGGTTCGGGTTGGGTTGGCGCAGCTGCTTTCGCTGGAGCAAGTGCCTCGGATTCTGGCGCACCCTTTGCGGCTTCAAGGAATAACCAACTGGTGAAACTTGGATCTATAGATAGATGCTGTTGGTAAAAGTGGGATGTTAATAAAAAGGTATCACGAACCAAATTCTGAGCCAATTACTGTCAGAATATGTTAGTAAAATAATGTTATGGGTTTGATAGAACGTTGACTCACAATCTTCTAACTCGGTCGTTATTTGCGCTATCATTTAGGTCAGCATACTGTAGATATGAATTCCAAATATAAGGCGCGTACCTGCGGTCTTATTGTTGATAATCATGATGGTAATGTATTCAGCCATGACCGGATCTGTTTCGAAGTTGAATTAACGTGTTATTGAGCGACCAAAGGATGTAACCCACCAGCATCTTGACTGTAACCTCGAGTAGTGAGTTCCTCCTGTATGGCATTCTGCATAAAAAACGTCATGGTCAGCGAAAGAGCACATTTATAGGTTTCATTTACTTACTTGCAGAGCTGAAGCGCGGTCCGTTCCAATGATGAGGCCAAAAGGCATGGTAAGCGTTCAAGAGCGTTGATGGTTGAGTAAAGAGCGACGACCCACCCAAAGCGCTTGAAACCCCGCCACCGGCTGACTAAGACATCCGTTTGACACAACCGGTTGGCGCCTCTTCTGCATTCAGCCACAATCATGATGCTCTGGTGGTGACAATGAGGCCATAGTCTACGCACATTTTGGCAAACATTATATGGTACATCTAGCAGGTAATCCTCTGTAAATCTGACCTCCTTAGTAACAGCACGGAATGAACGTCACATCAAATTGCAATTCATCTTGGATGTCTTTTGCCGTCAACAGTGAGTCGAATATCATCATAGTATCCGTCTCTTCAAAGATTCAATATCTCTAGTGTATATATATATATGCTTGATTCACGCTCACCTTTCAAAAACGAGATAACGTGATTATATTTCCCTGGTATTCTTCCAGCGCCAATCGAACCTTGCTGTGGATCTGCATTGCCCCAGAGTAGCAGTCTATTGGACCCACATAAGTTACCACAGACGGCGACTATCATGGTCATATGGTACTACCTTGACTCCGCGTATTCTCCCCACGATGTGCATATCTCCGGCCTTCGCGTGCTTTGGGAATCATAACAAAAAACAATGCGGCGCTCGTGAGTTGCCCCGAAAATTTTACGACGCGATTCACGCTGTTGAATACGACTGATTTACGGAAGAGAAGATAGTTACAAGCGCTCTAACGATTACGCGCTATAAACCAGGAGGACACACTGCAACAATGGATATTGCTGTATGGTATATATTTTTGATTGAATCAGATCGATACACAGGAGATAATGATAGGGTGTAATATAGGGGCTTCAAACCTCGAGGCGTAAAGGTGGCGCTGATCTATATCAGCACTATGCAAGGAGGTAAAACCTGTGCGGATTCTTCTTTCTCCCCCCGTTGTTGAACCTCCTTGCTCAAGCTCTTTTCACTATGTCTGATCCCAATACTGACTTCCAAGGGACAGATTCCTTGAAATATATCATAAATCATGTTTTTTGTCCGCTGAAATTACCTCAAGAAGACGACGAGTCCACAAACCACAATTTTGCACTTTCTACGGCTGTTTCTCAGTCAGCTCTCAAGTTCCGAGAATACTTGCCTTCCGAAGATGTGTTGCGATGGGACCAAATGGCAAAGATGTTGGCCAACATCAGCATCACAATGGATTATCCGACTCTCCCAGATGATATTGTTGTATCACAACTGCAATCGATGCGATCTGGAGGTCAGTAAAATCAAGCTCATCATAACCGTCGTATGTACTCATTGAACCGTAGATGTACGCGCATTTCTTATACGCGCTCAGAACGCTGGTGTTGTTGTCAGAGAGTTCGATAAAACCACTGTGTTTGAATCCTTCGAGGTGTCTCCCACTTCTGCTGCTGTAATGGGGGCGACAGGGAAATTACTTTGCAACTATCCTGGACCCGCCGCCTCTGTTCCACACGCCGTCTCGCATGATACCACTTTCCGAACCGAGTTCGCCAATTTTCTTGCCTGTATGAACAAAGACTTCCTTGATTCCGCGCCTACTACTACTAAAGCCGGGTCAACTGTCGTCGAAGAACGAGACACGACACACCCACGATATATCACCGAACTTCTGATTGGTATTCTTTGTGGTCTCGGCAACCCAGCCGATGTTCCGCGCATTCAAAAACGTATCGGTGATGATGTGCAATGGAATAACGCTCGACTACCGTGGAGGAGATCTCCGCTTTGGCTCGTCATCAGAGTCGCGCTGCAGACATCTATAGCGCGGACAGAACCTTACAAAGAATTCATGCTCTTCTTTATGGTGGAGGTCGCGAAGCTTGCGTTAGAGCAGGGCCTATCCAACGATATATTACATTTCATGTCGGCTAAGATCAGTCGACGGCTGCTCAAACTAGGCTCGTCGGCTCCGGCTGCTTTGACTGCTCTCGTCCATGCGACCACTCAAGATATCAGGGCGAAATTGGAAGAGCGGTGGTCCGCAGTGCAGAGACTTCAAGAAACTTCGCCATATTGGGCTCCAG
>MU267951.1:0-24499 GCA_021014935.1 Hygrophoropsis aurantiaca
CCGCCGCGTTGCTATTTCTCAATGTCTTGTTGCAGATTGGGTAAATCATCATTCTTATATGCCATGTATACGTCTTGCGCTAAGCGAGTTTCGATAAAGCACGAATATTTCCGCAAATTCTGTTAGCGCTGGATGTGATTTGACTGCCCTCTTTCCGCGCTTCATTGTTCGTCGTCTCCTGGTTTCGCTATCCATGTTCATCGGCTTATTTTCCGAACTCAGAACATCCGACGAGGTGGCTATATTGCAGCCATCGTCGGGTTGTGCATGTGTCCTTGGAATCTCCTGAAGAGCAGTAATAATTTTACCAATTATCTTTCAGCCTATTCCGTCTTTCTGAGTTCAATTGCTGGAGTTATGGTGCGTGCATGCAAGGTTTTCTGATTATGTACACCCAATTAAATTTTTATCTCAAGATTACTGAATACTATATTATTCGCAAGGGACTCTACAAGGTCAGCGATCTGTACAAGACTGATAAAGAGAGTTGGTATTGGTACACGTATGGTGTTAACTTTCGGTGCGTCGATTAACTCGACGGATTGGATCAAACGCCTTGATACGCATAAACAGGGCATATGCAGCATATATTGCAGGAATTCTCATCAACGTAGTCGGCTTCGCTGGTGCCAGTGAGTACTCGACGATATTTCGTTTGTTTCTTATTTGACCTTCCTCTAGCTGGTCGCTCTGTGCCACTTGCTGCCACACGAATATACGAGCTCTCCTTTTTTACAGGCTTTGGCGTCTCAGCTGTCGTGTATTATGCGCTCAATCGTATATTCCCGGTGGTTGGATCGGGTGGCAGTTTCGAAGAAAACGACATTTCCAACTACGAGACCTCGTATGCGCGTTCAAATAAATCCCATGAGGTGGAAGAAGTTGTGGTGGATGTTGATGGAAAGGAAGGAAGCTCGGAAAACGAAAAGGCATAAGCACTCAAACCGGCGCTGCTATTCCCATGACGTATGTATGCTTAGTGGAATCAAAATGGCTCGCACGACATGAATTTGTGGGAAGTGTTTTATCGCTGCCGACCTCTTTGTCCCGCAACAGCCATGTGTAAAGCCGGCGTTATTTCTTATCCTATATTTCCAAGCGGTGTTATCTCAGCTTCTGGGCTCCGCATGAGACTGAAAATGTTTGAAATAGCTCAACGGATTTCCTAAACGAGATATGTCCTCGGTGCGGAGTCACTGCACCACTATCCCGACTAGGAGACATGATGTCACCGCTCTGGTGGGTACATAAACGCTGATTACGCATTTATTCTGGTTTTGAAAGTCATCCAACTATTGCGAAAACAACTTTTTCTGCTTAATTCCTCATACATACAGCACCATGTCGTCCGGAGGCACTCAATCACCTCCTCTTGAAGCAACAGGAGAACATATTCCTATGGGTGTTTCGTCGATCGACGGAAGCTGCTCGAAGCCCATGAAAGATGTAGATCAGAGAGCTGGTGCGTTTCTGTCATTTCCAATCAGTCAGCGCTCAGTTCATACAATCAGAATACTTTGATGACGCCGTGAGCAACATCAACCAACACAGTTGAATTTCAAGGCCTGACTAACACCCTGTGTAGACAAAGGAGCTACATTCCGATAAGAGTTCCAAGGTTGACGAAAAGGGCCAGTCTGAGAAAGTGAAAAGGAAGCAAGCCTAAGCCAATGGAGTGTCCTGCTGCAGGAATGCACATACAATGTAAAGTAATAGCAAGTGTAGTTTATGTATTGATACATTCCATGTCCGTCGACACGTTCACAAAGCAGTGGATATGCAAACTCAAGCGGACAAACGCCGTTCGGACAAATGCCGTTTCCACCACGCCTCGAATGATGAACAGCGCAAATCACCTTCGAGAAGCTGTTTGGTTTCGCGAGTATCCAATTGACAATCCTTCGGTCTGGTAGTAGCTCCTGCACCAGTTGGTGCAGAGCTGTCGGCGATTATGTGATCGATCTTTAGATCCAAAACTCTACCAAAGATCTCGCATATCTCATATTTGGTGAATTTCTCTTCGCCTGAGTAATGGAGAATCGGAGGGATATTAGTCGTGTCCAATGCTGTCAAGAACGAGTGAGATCACAAGAAAAGGTTGGGCGGTTGATCTTCAGTACCTGATAAGCGAACTAAGAATGAAGCGATGTCTTCGACATTGGTGGGAAAACGACTGGCATAATGATCCATCTTATAAGTTTTGGATTGATCCTTGACGATGTCCAACAATATATTCACGGCAGAATCTGAGTTACTCGGCGCCGGTCCATAGCTGAAAGTACCAGTTGAATTGCACCCCCTCAAAAGTAAATGATTTACGCACAGCACTGGCACTCTAAGAACGATGGACTTAGCACCATCAACATGCCGGACTGCATTTTCGCCATCTCGTTTAGATTGTCCGTAAAGCTGGAGCGGAGTGGTTTCTGCGTTTGGTGCATACGGAGGTGAAGTGCCATCAAATACATAATCTAGTTTCGCATTTGTGATGAGTCGTAGTACATTTGGAAATCAAGTATACCAGTGGAGATGTAGATCAAGGTAAAGCCTTGATCTCTCGACAGCACAGCTAGCTGTGCCGGAACCGACGCATTAAGCTACAGATCAATCGTGATCAATGTACGGCGCAAATTTAAGGCTTGCACCAACGAACACGTCGTGCGCCTTCTGGATCCTGTATTTCGGAAGATCGCTGAGCATCTGATGGGGCATAGAATCTGCTGCACATACTTTCTCGGCAACATCTGGTCTTCTCTCCGCTGCGCAGTGTATTACCCCTTTCAATAGCCTAGTATTAATCATCGTGGCCGAGCACGGTTACAGATACCTTACAATCGGGACTGAATTCATTGAACAATTTCTTCGTTGCGTCCTCGTTCAATAGATCCAACTGTTTTAGCTCGACAGTGGAGCGGGAATGTGCGAGCCCGCAAACTGTGTATCCAGCAGACTGGAACGCTTTGTATATCGCTGATCCCAGCACTCCAGACGCTCCTACGGTAATTTGGACGTGAGATCGATGGCACTAAATGATACCATTCCTACCCGTGACAAGAACCTTCATGATAATGAGTAATAACAGAGACTATTCAACTTGAGACCAGACTAAGGCAGGTCAAAACTGCTCGAATGCACTGACAGCGAGAGATGCAACGGTGCTGGATGGTATATATTCGATGCAAGTCACACCACTATTAGTCATCGTGTAAATTTGGTTGTTTCGAGCACGACCCAACTTGAACTGGCTCAAATTCGCCTCTTTTCCATCTGCATCGCAGGCGGTCTAGTATATACGCAACACATACGCATGTCGCTTTGTCATATCGTCGTCGAAAGATCTCGTGGCAGCCTGGTCTCTTAAAACTGATGAATTAATTTGGTAAGTAAAATATATGATGATCATCGGTCAAGCAAATATTGATATCATAGATAAATCGAAAGAAAAGTAGTAACATAGGTAAGTAGCCGAACACAGAGGGACTCCGATACAAAGGTAGCAATCGAGTTGTTGTGCGCAAGAACTCTGGACAAAATCCACATTCGAGTCGGATCTGGTTCATCTACTATTGGCAGTGTATAAGGCATTGGGCAATCGCTATAAATAGACGCCTTTCAACTGCGATGATGCGCAAATCGCACATTTGATCCCTACCATGCGATCAATCGATGCCGCGAGTTTGGTATCTGCTTTATTCCTCTCTTTCGCACTGTAAATTTATCTGTGCTTAACTTAGCTTTGGATTTTGATGGGTCATTGAAAAGCGTCGCCGTCCACTGGTGCGATCAAATTTGGAGCTTGCGATTCGTGATCGAGTTTGAATGTCTTGTCAACTTTGCGAATCCGTACCCAGGCTGCTTTCGTGCTCGGTTCTTAGAGGCTCTCTCGCGGGTCAGTCTCGGTCCTTTTAATTGGTTCGAGTTATACCCTGTTATACCCAGCCACGATGCTCGGTGACGTCGAGGGCTGGACATTGAATGCTCGGGATTTTGCGTGCAGCATTTGCGCCTATTTGCATTGAAAGGCCTTGTGGGAAACAATTGGGTTGGCCGTATCAAATGAACAAAGCAGGCAACCTCTTACATACTGCATTCAAGTTGGGCGATGGTTGCTCGCAGGGTATATTTGTTTGTTTGAAGTTTTCCGTGGATGCTACTTTTGACTGCGACTTGAAACATCAGACAAATTTTTCGGAGAAAGAAGATAAGCAAATTTTCATGGCGGTATTCCCGTGGGTTTTCTGGTCTTTCTGCACCGAGCATCACATGACAAAGAGAGTCTTTCTGGGTTTTTCTCAGAATTCTCTCAGCAGCAATGGAAAATGTCTCCTCCAAGCGACGCCTATTCCTGTTGCCTGGCACGTATAAAAGTTCCATTTGCGGGAAGAGTTTGGGAAATGCCGGATCTATTGTATCCGAGAATAACGACTTGACGGCGACATCAACGCTGGGGTTTTGACGGTTTGACCTGACATTTCCAACAACAGTACCTATCATTATGCAGGCTCTCGCGTATAGAGGGAGATTCAATCTAGCCCAACAACTGAAATACCACGAACCCTATTCTTCATTGGCCTGCCCATCTGCAATGATCTATCCCATAGAGCATTACACGATCTTTCGTGAAACTTCCGGTGCCTTCACAGGAGCGGCAACAAAGAACCATACAATAAATCTCCGCGAAACTGCGCACTTCTGTCATCTCTGGTTGCGTCGCCTAGGCTCCCCACGGTACATGTTCCTGTCTGTCGCTTCTCTGTCAAAAGGGTAATTTGTTGTACGGCAGGGGGATGGTATATGTATGAGGATCGCATATCTTCACAACCCTCAAACTGGGCACGGCAGTTCTCATCCTTCTCATCCACCCGTGCATCGTTGGTTGACTCGGGATGGCCCTCCTCAGGCCTCGCCTTCGCCTCGATTCATCGCCTAGTGCTCCGCCAACAAGTTTCGTGCAAGCCGTGGGGTCTGATGAACCTCCTCATACTCATGTTTCATCGTTCCGGTAAGCAACAAAGCATGCATTCCGCAGAAATAAAATGGCTGAATAATATATTAACAATTAGTTCTTTATTGTTGGAGATGCACATATACAGCCCATCTGTGAAGATGGTTCGACAGCCAGGAACAGATAGCCTCGTCTCCCGCCCAGTATTTGGAGACCATAATCGTGTGGAGGGCAAAGTCATGTTAGATCCCAGTTGTGGACAGAATGGTCGCCTGACGATATCTGTCGGTGATATTTATCCAGTCCTCGCAACTTATCCCTAAAAATTGGTATACAGATCGAAGGAGCTTTCGAATACAATTCCGCTAAAACGGAAGTGGACGATGAATTTCCTCGTCCTCCCGAGATGGTCAGACACAAACACGTCTTCTTGTCCTCTTCGGCAGTCATTCCAATCTCCCCTTCCCCTGAATTGCGATCAACATTACGTGAAGCATTTGGTGTCCGGAAGCGCCCTAGCGTTACGAATATGCATGCTGGTGGCTCTCGATCTTGCGAGTTCAATTTCGAGATTCCTCGCGGTAATAGACCTGGAGAGGAAATGCCTCCAACTTTCTCTTCGACTACCCTGGTGGACAACATCCAAAACAGGTCATTTGTGGAGAAGGCTGACGTGACTTACCGAGTTACAGCTATTTGGGACCCTGTGGATGAATCGGAAACTAGTGCAATGTAGTGCATTTCCTCTATCTGTTGGCTAAAGACTGACGACGTTTTCAGACTAGAGGCTCCGATTGTGTTTCAGCCTGACACTGATTTTCAGTCATTAGATGGATCGGCGATTGAGCCCGAATCCTGGCTAGAAATGCCTTTGAAATGGGAACGACCAATCCCTTTCCAATGTCATGTGAGTACTTCTTTCTGAATAGATTCCATTAAATTTACACCTCTCGCTTAGGTGACACTACCGACCCCGCACACATTTTCGCGGTGTACTTCCATTCCCTACTATGTTGTATTTACCACCACACCTCGATCACCCACTCTTGCGCGAGAAATTGCTGCTGACGCTACCATCGCCGTGTCGCTTGTTCGGAAAATTACAATCAACCCCCAGCATCCCATGTTTCCTCCTACCCCTCCTGCTACGCCGCCTCCTAGCGACGAATCGGATACAGCATCTCCTATTACTCTACACGGCTCACGGAGCAAGCTATTGAAACGCGCTGCAAAAACTATACCCCAAGCAAGAGTTAAAACACCCCGTACTCCAGATGAACCTTTTGCTGCGGCAGTGAAATACAAGCCGCTTCCCCAGTTACCCACCGAATCTTTTTCTGAGTCGCGCATACTCCAAACTCAAATCTGCATCGGCTTCCCCAAGCGACCTCGTCGTAGAAATCCGAATTCTCCCTCAACCCCCGAACCCCGAGCCAACTTACCGGACGGTCTCTATAAGGGGAAAATATCACTATCAAAAGACATGCTCCCCGGCGTTGATTGGCCGGGCCTGAGCGTCAAAGTAAGTTACACCCGGCGCCGCATCCTATCAATTCTCAACTCATGTTTCCGCAGTATTATTTAGATGTTTCTGTCTTATTCGGACAGGACGACGTGAGGGCCCGCATCCCAATACGGTTGTTGTGATCCTCCTGGCCTAATTTATCGTTATCATTGGGACTCCATTAACTGGCACTCTCGTTATTCGTCCTCATTTCTGGACATCCACTCATTCCTCGTTATTCAGTTATTCGTCATCTATTGCATTGTCGTCGCAGCTTGTATTTAAGGCATGTATACATCTGTACCATTCATCTAGTTACATCGTACATATATCCAACACATCGATTGTGTAGTTTTCTCTCGTAACGCTCATCAATAGTATTTTGGTTGTTCGTTTCACTGTGACCTCATGATGCTTAGCTAAGCCGCGTTCATAAATGTCAAGTAATAGCATACCAGTTACTGACGGTGTACTGCAAATACCGGAGTGCTGCGTTTGACCTTCTGCCTCTTATATCTTGCCCTTGCACATACCTGTTTTACGCGTTAATAATTGGCGAGATAGCATCTAATCCATTCCATTGCTCCGTAAACTCTTCCTGGATCCCTTACTGTTCGACAAGCTGCGACTGCCTGTCGATTAATTGCAATGGACGGAACAGTGCAACATCCGACCGCAACTTGGGATGCCATGCCAGATGGAAATGTGTTTTATAGACGGCAACAACTGTACTCGATGCCAGGAAAGCTTCCCGACTTAGGTGACTATGTCATAGCTGGGTGTCGAAATGGCGGTCCTTTAGGTCTGTATTGCCCTCAGGCCTCGTTGTTTAGGGTAATTGATTGGAATGTCATTTAGCCCTAATGAGAGATACCACGAAGCTCATTGCGGTGGGTCGTGCAACTCCAGCGTTTACCAAAGCCCAAATCCAAATATACTCGCCAGCAGGAGAAGGATTACTTCTGTTCAGTGTAATGATTCATACATGATATCCATGGGCGACAAAGCTAACATGTTTCGTGACAGTGGGACCAAGGAAAAATAATAAGATATGGGTGGTCGTTTGATGAGCGCCTCGTTGTCTTGAATGAGGAAGGTGTATACCGTCTATATGACCTGCAAGGAGACCACCAGCAATTCTCCTTTGGTGCTGAAGCTGCCGAGTTGGGTATTGTAGATGCAAGGATACATGAGAATGGACTTGTGGCCCTAACAGGCTCACTAACATTGCTGGAAGTCAAGGGATGGGAAGGCGGAAGGCCACTTGCACTTGCACCTCCAGGTATGTTTGATCTCAAGGGGAATACACTGCCATCTAACACGATAAACCCAGGTCTTTCTGAGCCCCCTCATGCATGGGCCGTTATCCCGCCAGATCAAAACATTTCCAGGCATGTAGAGGTTCTACTCTCTGTAGATGCTACCATTCTGGCTGTCGACAATCTCGAGAGTGTGGACCAACGCCTGTCGCGCGGTCCTTTTACGCATGTATCGCCATCACCAAATGGAAAGCTCCTCGCATTGTTGACTTTCACTGGCCTACTATGGGTGGTGTCTACTGATTTCCAGCGCAGTCTGGCTGAGTTTGACACGACGTCCGTTGGCGCACATGGTATAGTTAACCAGGTTGAGTGGTGTGGAAACGACGCCATACTCGTGACTTGGGACAATCTTGCATTACTAGTAGGACCATCGGGGGATACGCTGCGGTACATTGCTAAGGTATCTCTTGCTTGAGAGGTTCTTACAACTTACCAACAGGTACCTTTACTTCGGTACAACGTTTGCTGTCACAGAGATCGATGGCATTCGCGTAATCAGTCAGGATGTATGCGACCTGATCCAAAAGGTCCCCGGTACGTTATTCCATATGTTTTACTCTACATTAACCTCAAGATCGTCCTGCAGCATCATCTTTGTCAGTCTTCCGACCTGGCTCGTTCTCTCCATCCGCCATCTTGTTCGATGCATGGGAGAGCTTCTCCCGTCGTTCACCAAAAGCAGACGAGAGCATCAGAAGTATTCGTCATGATCTCGCGGCGGCAGTCAACGAATGTATAGATGCTGCCGGACGTGAATGGGAGCCGTACTGGCAACGTCGACTTCTCAGTGTAAGCATTATTAACAAACCCGTATCGGTAATATTTGATGTGGGCTGTAGGCAGCAAAATTTGGTTGGGGCTTTTTGGATTTGTACAATCCTACAGATTTTGTTGCCATGGGTCAAGCACTCAAAGTTCTAAATGCTGTCCGATTTTTTGAGATCGGCATCCCTTTAACCTATTCCCAGTTGGTATTCGCTATGTTCGGTCATCCCTGGCTGATCCTTTTTCACGCCAGGTACAACTATGCCTCACCTTCACAACTCGTGACACGACTTACCTCGCGAAACCTTCATCTTCTCGCTCTTCGTATTTCATCCTTCCTTTCTCTCAAACCCGATGTGGTCTTAAAACATTGGGCGAGTGCAAAACTTGCAAAGTCGAAGTCTTCGACCGAAGAAGGGGACGATGAAGTTTGCAGGCTAATCGTTGATAAGTTTCAAACGCTCGGCGGGGGTGATGTAAGTTATGCTGATATCGCCAAACGGGCCTGGGAAGTTGGGAGAGCAGGACTGGCAACTAAGGTATGTCCATCAAAGATACCATATGTCATGGATATACACTGATTTATGCCTTTTAGCTTTTGGACCACGAAACACGATCTTCTGACCAGGTTCCGTTATTACTCGCCATGAAAGAGGACAAACTTGCTCTCATCAAAGCTGTTGACAGCGGCGATACTGACCTTGGTAATATACTGATCTGAGGTCCTTGTAAAGAAAAGCATACTGACTATCACTTTCAGTCTATCATGTACTGCTCCACCTCCACAAACGCCTTCCACTGGGTTCCTTCTTTCGCTTAATTGAAGATGGTGGCGAACGACTCGCATCTGCCAGTCGGCTCCTTCAGGTCTACGCTCGTGAGCAGAATAGGGAGATGCTCAGGGATTTTTATTACTCAGATGACCGACGAGTGGAAAGTGCAGTGTTATCACTGGAGGAAGCCTCAAGAATGACTGTAAGTTTGAAATTATCCAGTATAAGTTTGCAGGAAAACTGACTGGAGCCTGTAGGATCCTTCTGCAGTCACCTCTGCTGTCAAGGCTGCGCACAAATTCTTTTCAGAAGACAAAGATCGGACATTTGAAGCAAAGGTCCGTATCACAACACACGTGCTGCGCTGGATGATTTACACCGTATCAATAGATGACGGATGAATCGACTCGCCTTTTGGCATTCCAACAACAGCTTGAGAAA
Organism: Hygrophoropsis aurantiaca; assembly: GCA_021014935.1. Taxonomy (NCBI): domain Eukaryota; kingdom Fungi; phylum Basidiomycota; class Agaricomycetes; order Boletales; family Hygrophoropsidaceae; genus Hygrophoropsis; species Hygrophoropsis aurantiaca. The sequence goes on from MU267951.1 coordinate 9,751, forward strand.
GAAGCTGACGGAAAGGTAACATTTTTCGGGCTAAGTGTGTCCGAAACAATACGCACCTGTCTTCTCAATGGAATGGCGAAAAAGGCGGATCGAGTCAAAGCCGACTTCAAAGTGCCTGATAAGCGGTATGATTTCCAAAGTCGGTCTTACTTTGTTCTCATATACCCGATCACAGATTCTGGTATCTGAAACTGCATGCTTTAACCTCCATGCGTGATTTCGAGGCTCTCGATACTTTTGCGAGATCAAAGCGGAGCCCTATTGGATATGAGGCATTTGTTCGCCATCTACTCGAAAAAGGTCACTCAAAGGAGGCGTCAGCGTATGTGTTACGATGTGACGCACCGAAACGCGTGGATCTTTACGTTGATTGTGGTGATTGGCGAAACGCAGGAAGAGAGTGTAAAGAGCGAGGTGACAAGGCACGATTAGAGTAAGTCTTTCAACATGGACAATTTATCTTAACGTCTGATTCTCGTATTCTTGATAACATAGACAACTGAAGAAGAAATGCCCGAATTCGCTGATTGCGCGTGAGCTCGATCATATGATTGCCTCCATGAAGTAATGCTTGTATGACTGGTTTGATTGGATATCATGTGTTCTGCCAGTATGTTTGTCGTGTAAAAACTGATTCTTTATGGACGAAATGCTAATATGTAATCCAGATATTGGAGTTCGCTCTTGAAGGATAGAAATTATCATTTCCATGTTCCGTTTATAATAACATACCTTTTCCTGTCTACAAACAGTACACTTCCCTCCTGTTTAACGTGACAACTTACGACTTGTATAGGAAAGTGACCACCGACGTTGATCAACATGACAGTGATCGCAAGCTCATGCCAGTGCCTCTATAGAGCTCTTCTATCTAGATGTGATATCTGTTATTTGTGTCGATGATACACTGAATCGCGCAACGGGTTCACGATTTATCAATATCTGTTATGATTTCTGTAGTCGATGCAATTGACCGTCCGAGTAGTGTGCAGATGGTATAAATTATGTAGGTAGATGGATTAGATGGAAAGATACAACGAGCGAACCAGAGGAGTTCAACTTCAGATGCTATGATCGAAACAACAACCGATATAACAAAGACAAGGTATGCGCCACTAGAAGCTCCACAAACCAGAAAAAAACACAACTCCGGACGAATGAAATAAAATATGAAACCGGGAATGAGAATGAGAAATACGAACGAAGAAAACCAGCCCTCGACCGAATAATCAAGAAAAATGTGCGTACAGATCCTCCCCCTAGCTGTATGTGCCACGTATCCCTCTCTATGGAGCCTCTGAATCCAATCCTGTTTGGTTTCCTAGCGTACGATGGGATCTGATTCCGGTCGATGGGTTAATGAACCGCGTTTGCTAGTCCCATCGTGGTGCTCCTTCTTTCCCTCACTTTGCGACGCTGCCCTCGCTAATCCGAACTTCTCCTGCACCACACCTTGCTCCTTAACACCACCACCATCCTCATCTTCCTTATCAGGTGACGGAGATGTCATCCAGGCAGACGTCGACGGCGATCGTGAACTCCTCGATCCCGAATGCGCCGAGTTAGGGCTTTCTTTCCTACTTTTCTTGCGCTCAGCCTCATCCTCCCGCTCCCGAACACCAAACCCACTGCCTTCCTTCAAAATCTCGTTTGCGATGCTCACAGGCGGGAAGTATCCCATCTCTTCGCTCCTGACTCCTCCAGACCCTTGTCCACTGCTTGTACTCCCACCAAAAACTGGTGGGAAGTATCCCTCGCTTTCTCCGCCGCCACCCCCGCTTCCGCTGCCGCCACCACTGCCTTCTCTCTCCTCGTCTACCCTGACTGGTGCACCAACTACGGGGTTGATCCACGGCGCGTTGGGCCAGAATGCCCGCACACCGGGCGTCATTGCTACCCCTGGCGTCATTGGTACAGGTACCATTCCACTTGGCGTCATTGGTACGCCTCCTGGTGTCATTGGCACCATTGATACCGGAATCATGAGTCCCGGGGACAGTGGAATACCCGGAGAGAACATCTGAGGGTGATGGAAGTGGACATGCGGGTGTGGATGCTGTTGGTACTGTGGATGTTGCGATTGTGGCTGAGGGTAGTATAGAGGTGTGGTGGGTGCAGGATGTTGAGGTTGTTGTGGCTGTTGGATCTCGTTGGAGCCGTTTGACTCTGGAGATGACCTGTTCCCATTTCCATTGCTGCCGGTGTTACTATTGCCATTAGTCTGTCGTTGAGACGGGTGCAAGAAGGTAAACGGCGGCATGCTGGGTGTGATAGGGGGTAGTCCATGTGGGGTCATGACCCCATAATGCAACGGGTGGTGATAGCCATGTCCCGGATGATGCAATGGGCTCCCCGCCATATGTGGGTGAGGACTTGCAGCCATATGAGGATGCGGACTGCCCAGGTGGTGCGTATGCCCCGGATGATGCAGAGGACTACCCGCATGCCCAGTCCCAGGATGGTACATGGGGCTTTGCGGATGCTGTCCGACATAGTATGGGTGGTGTAACGGGGAATGGACAGTGTAATGCGGGGAGAGCATAGGAATTGCGAAAGGCGAAGGAGGGGGCAGCGCGATGGGTCCAGGGTGAGCCGGATGCGACTGCGATTGGGTTTGGGGTCGCGCCTGAGCAGACGCCACACGTGTCCGAGGGGGTGACTTCCATTGAGACTGCTGCCTAGTTGACTTATCTTTGTCTGTATCTTTATTTTTATCTACCCTGTCTTCTTGCACGCTCGGTGACGTGACGCGGCTTGCTCGTCGCATACCTAGTGCACCAAGCGCAGATGTGACGTAGTCAACTTCCGATCCTGTTCCTTTACCGCCACTCCAGACAGAGCTCGCATCTGGCATTCGCTTCTGGTCACTCGATTGCCGATCGCTCAAGATCGACTGTGCTATATCTTTGGATGCCACATCTCTCGAGATCCCAAGCGTAGGCCAGCCTCCTGTGGGTGGTGGCGATGCGTTCAACAGCTGACGCGACGCTGTCCTCGATGAAGGAGGGATACTCGAACTCGTATTCGAGCTCAAACTCAGGTTTGAGCTCGGCGGATCATCCAAGAACGGGCCACTCAGCAGCGACGAAGTCCCATTTAGTACCCCCGCGCCGAAACTCGGTCTCTGTGCAGTCCCTGCGCTGAAACTAGGCCGCGCAGAAGAGCTCGCACTGAAACTTGGTCTTTGCGACGCACCCGCACTAAAGCTCGGTCTTTGAGACGTGCTCGCGCTGAAACTTGGTCTTTGTGATGCACCGGCACTGAAACCTGGCCTAGCAGAGGACGTCGCGTTGAACGGTTCCGATCTATCACCACTAAAGCTGCCCCGTTGCTCTGCACCAGCACTGAAGGATGCAAGGCCGCGCTGTTGGGGTGAAACAGCTTGTGATGTGGGGACACTGAAGCTCGGACGCGGGGATGTATGATCTACTCCAACATTGCTGGTGTTGGTCGCAAGGTTAAGCTTTAGTCCGCGAGTAGGACGTGGACTGGAAGTGATATTAGCGGTTGAAGAAAAGGTGGCGGAATGGGGGCTCGAGCCGAATGTTGATGATTGAGTGGGATGAGGTGAGCTGGATAGGGAGCCTGCGTGTGAGAGGGAATGGTTAGGGGTGGGTACTAATGAGTTCGAGTGCGTTTGGGACTGGGAATGCGACGAGCGGGACTGGGAATGGGGGAGAGACTGAGATTGCGAGTGGAGAATGAGGGCTTCGAGTTGTGAAGACGTAAGGGAGTCCAACTGCCTTTGCGTTAACGACTCAAGCTGCCGCTGTGTCAGAGATTCAAGCTGCCTCTGTGTTAAAGACTCCAGCTGACTTCGGGCTAGCGAGTCAAGATGCGATTGAGTAAACAGGTCCTGCGTGAGCGGAGAATGATTCTGTGACTGAGATTGTGAATGCGATTGAGAGGAAGATAACTCGACATAGTGCGAACGCACTAAGGGATCCGATTTGGAGTGGTCGAGCGTAGGCGGATGGTACTGAGTCGACGCGGTTTGTCGGTATCCATCCAGATGAAGTCGCTCAGCCAACAAATCCGATCTCTGCGCGAGCGTTTCCGCATGCTGATGATGTCCCAGCGAATCCAGAGCGGAGCGCTGTGTGAGTGCATCTAATTGAGACATCGGATCCAGGGCCATCGACTCCATATGAGATTTTGACGCGAGTGAATCGAGATGTGTGTGCGGTGCTGGCGTATCATATTGAGCGTAATCCAGATGTGAGACTCCGCTCTGAGGTATGGTCACTGATAATGGGACGGGTTGCGCGGATTGCGAGAACTTGTCATAGTGGACCTTTAATGGGCGACCATTGAATTCGTATCTGCATGTTAAAAGTCAGTGTCGTGCCAACGGGTTCGCATTGATATATATATTTATAAAATTTGGAGGAAGAGATTTTCTAGTGATCATATCGAAAACATGACGAGTACAAAAATTATGCACTTCGCATCGCTATAAACGTCGTATCCTCGGTGCCAAAAAATCGGGATGCAGGGCATTCCATATGGAAGGGGGGCAATCGCCGCTGTTACACCGCGCAAACACGCAGGCACCCTCCGACGGGTGACGCACAAGCGATCATAAAATCTACATGCGTGCGATGACAGAAGGCTAAACAAGCGAAGGACAGGGAGTATAATCCCGTCAATCGCGTATATAGCCCTCAGTCTGTCCACCATACGCATGGAAACGAACAAGAAAGAAAGAATTTTAAAAAAAGTATAACCCACCCGTCAAACATTCGTCGTCCTCTCTCCGCACCCTCTTCACTGGCATATGAGACTGTGCCGAAGCCTCGTGAGCGGCCATCTGGGCCAAGGGCTACATCCGCGCGTACGACAGCACCAGCTGCACGGAAGAGATCTTTAAGATCTTGCCATTGGATGTGGAACGGGAGCTGTTGGTATTAGTTTGTACACCAGGTGATTGGTGGGAAAACGCGGAGAAAATTAGGGAATGTTCCATACCATGGGCAGATATAAAGAACACGCGAGGAATATATATAAACGGGAGGAGAAACATTCAGTATCCAATGTCAATGACGAGATGATTTCAGTCATGACAAGTAGAACGTGTTATAAAGACGATCATATACCAGGATACATGTTAGCAGAGCAATATGACAAGAAACATGAGGCAGACGCACGTTCCCAACAAAAAGATTGCGCATACCTGCACCCGCATCCGGGGCGCCATAAGCGTACTCGTCGTACACTGATGGATACGCACTGCCGGAGGGCACATATGGGGCGGTCCCATTATCGAAATCCGTCATTGTTCCGAGACGATCTGGTCGGACTTCGAGGACACGAGTCTGCCAGCAGTAACCGTTGAGCATATCGATTGCACGGCCAGCGTCTTCGGCGGTGGCGAGGAGCACGGTACCATAGCCACGTGATCTGTTGTCGGGTCCAAGGGAGACATCTGCGCGAAGGACAGTCCCTGCACGGCGGAAAAGATCCTTAAGGTCTTGCCACCGAACGCGGTAGGGCAACTGCGGCCACCTGAATTAGTGGTAATCCAAATTTATTGCGCAGAACATACATTTCCTACGAAAAGTTGAGTTCGAGTATCCTTGAGAGGAATTGATGAGCGAGAATCGGGCGACTGGCGATTAGAAGTAGCCATTTGTATGACTGCCTCTATATCGTCGCTCGACGGGGCGACGGAAGCAACAGACGGCGTCGCCATTGTTAAAGATTTGTGGTATATGTTTGAGCACTAATACCTGTATGAATGCTATATTTTCAAGGGTATATAGTGGTTTTGGTCAGCGTTAGTCGAAGTCGTGTATGTTCGACCCGCGAACTGAGCAAGAGTAGCCACACCTCCAATTTACACACATGCTCCACAGCGACAAAATTCAAGGGTACACTTCTCCGCGCCACACAACGTCATACATCCCCTTTTGGGTAATTTACGTCATGCACAACCGTCCCTGCTCACCGCTTTCCTCAATGTCCACAACCACATCCTCGGTCCATCAACACACTATAACCAACATATCCTGGTAAAAAGTATCAGGAGGTCGATCAGGTATCTATTGTTTTTATAAAACTTTTTGTATTATAGTCAACGTTACTCCATCGCGCCTCGTGCTGTGGATCCTTTCGAAGCTGGAGCATCAGTAACTATTTGCTATTACACCCCCTCCATGTCATTGCCTTACCCATTGGCCGAGGACTTTCCCATTGGCAGCCACAACCGTACGTATGCGACTTTCTCTTATTTCTGTATACTGCCACTAACCATGGAGTCAATCGTGGTTCGGAAAGTATTTCACATCTTTCATTTTAGTAGATAGTCGTGCGAGATTCGAACATTTCGGCCCTTGACTTGATATGGGACGCGTCATTCTCGTTTCGTGCAGCGCTGAGAGAAGTGATCATGGCACCCACGGATTCTAGCGGTTTATGGGTCCCAGTGATAGTTTGCCCAAGTGGTGCATTCGTAATAGTTCACTACAAATCCGAGCGTCGACGTCTCAACGTCAGCTGCCACGCCAAGCCTCTTTTTCGCCACCTATGAAGCTGTCGTGTAGGCGTCTGTCGGGTGAGATCTTTATCATTGCTTTCCACCAATCATCTGCTGCGCATATGCATAATGTCTCATCTTTCTAATCGTCATCCACGCACAGGAGAGGGAATCGGTCGTGTCAAGCCTTCATTTCACTACTGAAATCAAATTATGTGCATCCTGGATCCAAGCTCTTTTCATACGCGTACTGATACAAGCACTAATGTTACAACACATTGAACGAGCAAACCACCTTCACAGCTCTTTCGGCGTCTCAGCATACAGCTTGGACATCGACGACGCCGGGTAACGGTCCCCATTCGCCCAATCAGCTTTCTCCGCAATCGTCCTGATCTCTTTGACGCTTTCAGGGCTCAGCTGAACCTTCACAGCATTGAGGTTCTCGTTCAAATACTACAGCAGCAGCAATCAGGAACATCTAGCGGACAACGTAAAAGTGAAACGGACCTTGATCTTCTTCGTACCAGGAATTGGGATGACATCATCGCCTTGCGCAAGGAGCCACGCGAGAGCGACCTGCCCAGCCGTTGCGTTGTATTGCTTCCCGATCGCCTGGAGGTTGTCTGCGAGTTTCAGGATGTTTGGGAAGTTCTCATGTGAGTATCTGTGGAAATATTTAGTAGGTAATCGGTGACACAGTTGGGAAGAAGAACGTGCCGAGGGACCATCCTCCTAAAGTCTCCTTCCTCGAAGTCATCAGGAGATTTCTGCCACAACTATCAGATAAACCTATTCAAGGCCAGTCCCTCCTAACTCACGTATTGCCCGGTAATCAATCCTCTTCCAAGTGGGGAGTAAGCAATGATCTTGATACCCAGCTCGCGCGAAGTCGCAAGGATATTGAGATTTTCAATATCCAAAGTAAAGGGCGAATACTCGACCTGCACTGCAGCAATCGGTCTCGTCTTCTGTGCGCGTCGAAGGGTATCCGCAGTGCATTCCGAGAGACCGAGGTATTTCACTTGGCCCGAGCTGGGATGATGATTCACTCTTAAGTATAGGATTCAGAGGCTAATGAGTACATCGACTTACTCGACCAGTTCACCCATGGCACGGACTGTCACTTCGATGGGAACATCTGGGTCGGGCCTTGGATATGCATCAGGATCAATACACGGCTGTCCCTGATATTTGGGTAGGTAGACATACCTGTGAAGATAATACAGATCTACCTTGTCCACACCGAGTCTTTGAAGTGATCGTTCAAATGCTGCTTTAACACCCTCCGGAGATCCATTGACACCAGACGGCCTGTTAAAGTCCACTCCAAACTTCGTGGCCAGGAAGATCTCATTGCGCTTTCCGGTTCTTTTGAACCTACAACACGGCGTCTTTGAGTCTATTCAGCATCTGATGCGTCGCATACGTACCACTTGCCGATCAGCTCCTCTGAATCTGAAGGAAGGAAGGTTGGTTAGCGTGCTCCGAGACGAAGTAAAACAACCAAACGGTACGAACCACCGTAGATATTTGCAGTGTCCCAAAAGGTGCACCCGTTTTCATAGGCTGCATCCAGCACCTATATCGATAGATAGTCAGCAAACGATGCGATACGTGCCCACTTTACGCTTCACCAACCTTGAAGCGTTCTTCATCAGACTCGACTTTCCCATAGAACGCGGATATGCCCATAGCGCCAAAACCTATCGCGGAGACATCGTCGCTGCCAATTTTGCGAGTGGGATAGGACATCGTTGGGTATTGGATGGATTCGTGGGATCAATAGCAAAGATTGCTGGGACTAGCTCAGTGTGGGACGCTGCTTATATATGACTTCCAATAACCCCTGACTAAGTCGTTCTGACGTCGAAGGCTGGTCATGAATAATCATGAACCGGCGACAACACATCATCCCCGTCTTTCTTTGAGCAGATGATCCTCCATCGCCGGAAGACGCTGCAGACGCGTCAGCGCTGCCGTTGCACATATCATGTCAGCAGTGAGGAATTTCTGATGAACCTAGCGTACTATGTGGAGATATGCAGATGATAGCCAACCACATGTCCACATTAGCACATCCACCTTGGGCGGAAATATAATGGATAAGCAATGGATGAGTGTCACAAACTCGGAACCGTCTGTTGAAACTGACTCGAATGGTCTAAAAATTCACTTCAATGTATAAGCTCAAGTCACTACGGTAGCAAACATCTCCATCTGACGAGCCCCCATTCCTGTCGGAACTTAAAAATAACTTAGAATTGTTTCACAACTTCGCTTGTCACTTGCAGTCTGGGAAACCCAAACCACCCCAGCCGGTCCACGCAGGATGACACGCACGGAAATGGTGAGTCTCGTCGATTTTATGGAGTTCATCGATCTCCGAATCGGTGAGGTCCACGATCGTAGCGTTATCTATGCAGCATCGTGAGTTGTAACTGTGATCTCACTTGCAGTAAAGGTGAGTGCTTACTGAGGATACGCTCGTTGGTAACTGACTTGGGCAGAACTAAGAAAACAAATCACAAAGGGCATATTCAATCTCTTATTCAACTTGATTCAGGCTGTACTTGCCTGTGTGGCCTGACTTGTTGGCGTGCAGCGAAATCAAGACATTGGCGGGTTGGACGCTGTACTTCGCTGCGATCTTGTTCACGACGGTGTTCTTCAGCAACGGGGAATTGTCAGATCCAAGAGGAGAGTAGGCGGTGAGTACAATGTTTTTGCTTTGGCAGAATGAGACGACGTCGTGCTGTGGGCATGACCTAGGTACAGGTTCAAACCATGATGCTTTATGCCTGTGGTAGTAGAAATGTAGGCTCACGGGTGAAGCTCAATCTGGTTAACAGCAGGCACAACTCTTGCGACCTTGAGGAGTCTTTCGAGATACTCTACAGAAAAGTTGGATACACCTGCCATATAAAATTGATAAGCACGTTCAGCTCATCGTTTTTCAAAGCCTCATAGATAATGACTGACCAATAGCTCTCAACTTCTCTGGGTGAGCGAGGTGAAGATCCTCCATAGCCTTCCAAGTATCGAGCCAGTCATAGTCCTTATCAGCTTTACCATCCTTGGTCATAGGAGCAGGCCAGTGCATGAGCCCTACAATCCCTGTCAGTTCCGTTGCAGCGTCGCAGACCAGGGAAACTCACATAGGTCGATATATGGCGTATCAAGTTTGGACAAGGAGGATTCGAGCGCTTCGGGGACGTGCCTCTGGTCCGGATTATCGAGCTTCGTGGTCACGAAGATCTCTTCCCTGGGTACTCCAGACGCCTTCAAACCTTGGCCAACTTCGGTCTCGTTCTGGTATCCGGCTGCCGTGTCAATATGTTTGTAGCCATTCTTCAACGCAAACTCAACGGCGTGCTCGACCTGGCCAGGCTTCGATTTCCAGGTCCCTATAATCAGGATTAATCGATAAGTTATATAGTGATGCTACTCTTCCTTTCGCGAGTGATACCCACCGAGACCCACGGTTGGCATGATAGCCCCTGTGTTCAATGTGACGGAAGTGGTCGCTGGCATTGTGAAGATCAATAAACTGAACACTGGGTGTACGAAAGGTGTGAGCTTTCTGTGAACCGAAGGCCTTTGCTTTTATCGTTTTTCAAATGCGATAACTACCACGGTATATGTGCCGATCAGCTGACCTCCACCGCGAGAGATTTTGGGTTCATATGCACGATCCGTGTGGCCGAGGAGTCTTGGTGAGATATCTCTCTTTATAGATATTACACATTTGATAGATACATGGAGACTCTTTGGTCAATAATACAGATGATATTGTTCTCGCGTGTAGTCTACTTGCAATCGGGGAAACCAAGACCGCCCCAGCCAGTCCACGCAGGATGGCAAGCACGGAAGTGGTGAGTTTCGTCGATCTTGTGCAACTGGGTAAGCTCTTCCTCAGTCAAGTCAACAATCTTCGCGTTGTCTAGAAAGAAAATCAGGTTTCCGAACGAACACCAAGATACTGAGATAACGTACTCAGGATACGCGCGTTGGTGACTGATTTCGGGAGGACTATGGAAATGACATCATGCATCGTTATGATAAGATAACAATCAAGCTGTGACCGGAATTCGTACCTGTGTGGCCGGGTTTATTTGCGTGCAAGGAGATAAGGATATTGGCGGGCTGTACGCTGTATTTCTCCGCGATCTTGTTGACAACAGGATTTTTCAACAGGGGGGAGTTATCGGAGCCCAATGGCGAGTAGGCTGTCAGGATAATACCCTTCTTTAAACAAAATTCAACGACATCATCCTGAGGACATGATCTATGAAATATGAATGGCAGACATGAATCATTGGTGAGGACAGATAATAAAAAATCGTACGGGTGGAGTTCGATTTGGTTGACTGCAGGCACAACTCTCGCGACTTTGAGCAATCTCTCAAGGTACTCGACTGAGAAGTTGGAAACACCTAGCAACAAAATCAATGCTTTAGGAATGCATTCGTAGGGGACAATGTATACTTACCGATCGCTTTCACTTTATCTCCGTGGGCCAGATAGATATCTTCCATGGCCTTCCATGTGTCAAGCCAGTCGTATTCTTTGTCGGCTTTCATGTCCTTAGTCATCGGTGCGGGCCAATGCATGAGCCCTGAAGAGGTTGGTCAGTTCAATTTGACGAAGGGCATCGACAGAACTCACAAAGATCAAGGTAGGGAGTATTGAGTTTTGACAAAGAAGACTCCAGGGCGGGTAAAGGAGCCCTTTGGTCAGGGTTGTTGAGTTTCGTAGTTAAGAAGATGCTCCCTCTTGCAACTCCTGAAGCCTTCAACCCTTGGCCAACCTCCGTTTCATTCTGATATGCAGCGGCCGTATCAATGTGCGTGTAGCCGTTCTTTAACGCATATTCGACGGCGTGCTCGACTTCGCCAGGCGCGGACTTCCATGTGCCTTGAAACATTAAATTCAATTAGCTCATCCGATTGGTCCGCGTCGCAAACCACTTGCCGAGACCGACTGTGGGCATGATTGCCCCAGTGTTGAGCGTGACGAATTTCGTGGCAGGCATACTGTGTGTGGTGTCAGATAAGAATTCGGTACAGGAATACTAGCGAGTTGAATACGCTTTTATACTGCATACAACCCACGCAAGATGTCATTTTCCGCAGCTGACAAATCGAATCAGGATGATTGAGCGGGTCGGACATCCGTTCAAGCAAATGTGACACGTTATCGATGGCATTCCATGGTCGTTGCTCGGTGACGATGAGATGCTGGAAATACTTCGGAAAATCAAGTGCTCGATTGAATCACGTGTTGTATCAGTAAAAAAACGCGCTCAAGACTTCTCACCTCGGGCGTGTCAGTTGAAATATTCATAAGAAGCCTTGGTTGAGGAATAGTTCCGTGTAGATGTGCAATTAGCCACTGAAACTGTGCTGCGTCCTATATCCTCGGCCTTTGAAATGCAGATTGCAACGGGCCACATGACGATAGGATGTGATTTGGCCGAGGAATTATCATAGTCCATTAGAGATGGTCAGATTAAAATCACAGTTACACCCGATTATTTGATACTATGTTCAAGGGCTCCATACCCACATACCTAAATACTCATCTTGCCTGAAATTCTTCTGAGAGAATTTGAATGAAACCCGCTGTCCGGGATCTACGAATCCGGATAAAAGATCTAAAGAAATTGTTGGTGTCGTAAAAGAACATGTGCATGGATTACTCACAATCACGCGCGACATGTAACTGGATACCATCGAAATCTGTTCTAGCAGCCAGTAATGCCACACCCCTGACAAACTCTTGCTTTACGGTGTTGATATCTTCAAGGGATATTTCTCAGGCTCGTGGACTCGGAACTTGAATCAATCCTTTGTATACCGTCGATGCCGAGGTTTTTTTGAAACCCACCCGTAAGGAGCCTACCCGCAAAGCGCTTGATGCGAGTGGCGGGACTCCAAGAGATCGACCTCTGGCGATATTTGGGGATTGCCGTCCTGCATGCCCAAGCTGCATGATGACTAGTGCTTCTCCATCCATCAGCCAACAATGTAATAGACATTTATCCACTCAGGTTATTATGACAACTTAGAGCCTCTTCAAAGCTAGAGCCCTTATATTAGAGCGGAGGTAGTCCAGGGTGCTAAAGAAACAACAGTAAAATAATTGAGATAATGATGACTCGCCGCCCGGTGCCTTGCTGTATTTACTATTGGCGATCTTGTAGTGCTGTGAGGATCACGCATTTGCCTGATCAAGGCAATAGCGCAATAGCCACAATGTGTCCAAAGGGGTCCCGATTTCATGTAGTGAGAGTAATTCAACAGAACGCGATGTTGAACTTTGATCGTGACAGAACACTACGTGTGTAAACAAAGAGCAAAAGCGGATTCAATACGATGATGGGTGATCGAGAAGGGTCTATAAGCCGAGAAAAGTTAGTAATGTCGCTACTTGTCGTGGAATACTTACTCCACCATCAATTAGAACGGTTTCTCCATTGACAAACCAATTGACTACCAAGAAAAGAGCAAGGGAGCCCATGTCGCGAATCGATCCGCTCGGGACGGTAGGTACTCTGAAAGGATGAGATGTCCCTGGGGGCAGCAGTGAAGCGCCAGTATTTGGGTCGATGATGCCTGGAGCGCTCATCTACAGCCACAGAGATAGGGATTGATCATTGATCGCTGTACATATCAAAACAAGCTCTAACGGAATTGCAAGTACCTGAGAGACAAAAAGGCCTGAACAGAACGGATTTAGGATTCAGTGGATAGGGATTCATAAACAGGAATGTTTAGACATACCGGGAGCAATTCCGTTAACTCTGATTCCAAGGGGAAGAAGTTCATGAGCCAGCGAAGAGGTGAAATGGCCAATGGCACTCTTCGAAAACATATACGGATAAGACCGTCCAGCCGTGTTGGAATCCTGTGTTGACAAAATGTACATACAAGCTGTTATGAGGGCAGAATGCAATGTCCCGAACCTTAGTCCATCCATTCATGCTGCTTGTCATGATTACTTGAGGAACAAACTTCTTCGTCTTGGGATCATCTGAGTTCTTCCATTTCTCGAGCAAAGGCAGGAATGCAAAGGTCAACCAGTAGGGTCCAACAGCATTAGTATTGATGACATTGTTAAAATGATCCTGAGTAATGGGATCGAAGTGACTGGCAATATAGGATGCGGCCGTGGGTTCGGTCGGAGGGTTGAATGACCCCTCAAGTATTCCAGCATTGTTGAAGAGAACAGTAACATACTTCTCCCGCTTTTCAATCTCGTCTGCGAGACGTTTAGCTTCGGACTAAATTTCAGTGATGTCATTGTCGGGATTAAGAGCTATATTGAAGATAAAGCGATAAACCTTCAGCCTGATGTCTCCCTGAATACCGTACATTCTCCCCTGACGCCCATGTTGTGTAGCCGCGTCATTATACTTTTGAGTTAGCCTAGAATGAGAGTGTGATTGAGTCCTTCACGCCGGGTCATTGAGTATCGCGTTGGGAAGTGCACCTATCCAACTCATCTTGTTGGGGGCCTATGATATACACCGTGGCACCGTTGGCAACCAAGGTTGAGCTAATCATCAAACCAATTCCCTGTGATTATAGTACATATATCAAATCTCTCAGATCAGGCTGAAAGGGAGCCAGAGTCTTACCGAACCACCCCCTGTGACAACAGCGACGATACCGCGAAGATCAAAGAGGTTATTGGCAGATAATTGCTCCAAAACAGCGGACGCCATCTCAACTCATATAACGCTGCAGGATATCGCGAATGAATGATGATGGGATTCGATTCCGAGTTGGCTCTGGAGATGGGTCGATCAGATTCGTAGAAGACTTGATATTGTCTTACCAATAATATTAATAATGGCGTCAGCATAGAGCGTTGTGATCATGGGATCTGGGGATTTCCGGAATCAAAGCATATTTGCTACTTTCTTTCGAGGGAAGTATGAAAGACTCTTTATACACACTTCGATGACCATAACCATGATGGCTAAAAAGATTCGGATTTGGAGAGCCAAAGGAGACGCCTTGAGTTGGAAATATGAAAACACCAGCTCTGGAGCTGACGATTTAACGCTATTCAACGCTATTCTGAAGATCATTGAAAAGTCCACCGAGTCGATCGCGGTCACCGAAGGATGGAATCGTGATATTCCAGTCCATGGACTCGAAAATTGAATATTGAAGCTTGAAGCTTGAAGTTTACAGCGGGGCGCCCACCGTTCCAGCGATCACATGATCAACAATTCCACAACCAGGCATTGGACAACATAAGAAG
>MU267952.1:0-24482 GCA_021014935.1 Hygrophoropsis aurantiaca
CTGCCTTAGCGGGTACGGTAATGCGCGCGCGTTCTTACAGTAATTGGTTGAAAACCATGTCGACAGCACGTTACAGTATGACCCTCCTTGCACACCTCAGATAGAACTGTAGCTACAATAAAATAAATGCTATTCTACTGCTGATTAGTAATCAGACTAACCAACGAAAGCCAAAAACTAAATCAAGCAAGGTCACAGTCGTGGTGCACGACAGCTAGTGCATATGACTGACAAGAACTAAAATTCTCACGGCAATAATGTCTTCATCACGCTCCGTTGAGGATACATACGAATCGCAGAATGACCAGCGACTAGATGAACTGCATTCAAAGATACGAACTTTAAGAGGGGTGAGTTGTTTTAGCTATGCTTTTATATCCACTCTTAAAATTTCCTTCATAGATCACTACAGACATTTATGATGATGCTGAGCGTCAAAACCTGACTCTCGATGAAACAGTGCGTTCTGCTATTTTCGACCTCACACACGGAAAAAAGACATTGCGTTGCAGGGCAACAGCTTCACTTCGTTCGGCACATCACTCGCCCAATCGACTCGGCGTGCGGGCCAAGCTTTTGGATTGAGTGGTCATGGCGGTGTCAGGCAGACACGTATCATCTTCTATATCGTCGCAGGGTTTCTAGCCGTTTGGATCTTGTGGAAGATGTCGGGGCTTTGGTGGAAGCCGCCTGCTGGACAGACGTGAACAGTTTCCTTGAGCTCTGGTACGTATAGTAGTTGTCAGTCCGCTGTGGAACTAAGGCTAAATGCGAATAATAGACGCTGCTAGTCATTTACATATAGGATAATTGTGTAATACGTGGAATTTAAATCTCATTCCCAGGACGATCATTTTTTCTTGCTAGCGATGACTTTTAGTCCGGTATTTTGGAATATGATTGAATTCATCCAACAAACGTGCCTCTCCCGGATATCAACGCTACAATTTAGGGAAGATGAATTTGTATCCAAGTCAATTGCTTGTATTCATTGTGAGGGCGGGGATGCTACAGAAGGGTACACGATGTAGAAGACAACAGACAACAGCAGATAAGTACCTGTTACATATAATACACAAACGAGGCAACAAAGTCCATCATCTATAGCTTCACAAGGCGTGTCTTTTTTACTTCTTCAAACGCAGGGCCGAAATATCTTTGAGTCTCAAAACTCCACTCCATATTAGCGATGACCCATTGACCCAAGGCATCAAAGTATCGCTCAAGATCCGCATCAAGCGCAGCACCCCACGAACGCATGTTTTTTCTCCCCTCAAAAAATCTCTCCATGAGTTTCTTAAATTCGACTCCAACGTAATCGGATGCAGCTTGCAGATCCATACCGCATTCGTGCATCAGAATAGTGACAATGTTACTTCCGCCGTGACCCTTGCCATACTCCATTTTAAATGAATAGACATCCTGATCGAGAGTGAAATGAATAAGTCTACTGCGCGCGCATAGTTATCGAGTACGTACATTTGACCACCAGATCATATCGCTGGCAGCATAATATATCTGCATAAAGGTAGTGTCTTGGAACAGTTCATCAGGTAGATCGATCTCGAGGCCAAATTCAGCAAAGTCAAACGAGATGTGGTTGGCGCTATTGTTGCGGCGTAAGGTGGGGTAGGAGGCGAGGTCGAGAATTTTACCCTTGTCACGAAGCTCGGCCTCGATGACAAAAGCATCAATGTAGTCTTGGGCATGCGTCATGAAGCGCTTCGCAGAACGAGGGCCAAGTTGTTCGACGAAACGGATGCGGAAACTTATGGTTAATCAGTTGGAAGAAATTTGGAAGCAGACAGAAAGGCTCGTACTCTTTGGTAAGGTTGGCTAGAGGTGAGCTGTCAGGAAAGTTGGGATCTCTCAGGCAGTTAAGGAACAGATCGCCTGTTTTCCTAGCACCGGGACCGTTCAAGTCATCGCTGATCTCGTCGATCATCCACAGGAGGTTGAGACAGTCGCAGCAAGTCCTGAACTTATCCGTACTGACATACGGGAATGCACGTGCCGAGAGAAGCTCGCTATTTGTCTTGTCGAAGATGTTGCGCTGTCTCTCAGTGAAGACATCATAGGCATTGATCCAAGCCTTGGATGCAGCGCCGATCGCAACATAGTTGCCGGGGAAGATGACGCCCTTCCTCAAGGGGCAAGAGGCAAAGAGGTTGGGAAGATAGAATTGGGAAGAGTCGATGACTTGCATCTGGTGAATTTGTTATGAATAAGAGGGAAGATGTGTTGTGTTTCAACAATACATACCTGCCCTTTTTATTTGTGCTGGAGTATGTAGCGAGCCGTCTAGCCGTATTCGACATGGTGGGTCAACACCCACGAACCCAAACGGTGGGCGACGCGAGCCAGGGTGCGCTTCCGGTCCATTGTTCTGATCTTGGTGCACAACCATAACACAGAGGCGACGTCCGGTAAGAAGTCACGTTCAAACGCCACCAGGGACACATCAAACATGTAGCCATATCTTTGGACCAAATTTACCTTGGAGGACCATGTATGAATGTGTGTTACACGTTGTCAGATGTAAGGGACTTACAAAAATGACGCGTTTTGACAAATATCTGGCATCTCGGAGGACTGATCCGGCATTCGGTGTGGTGTTGAAAGAACATCGAGTACTTATGCTGCAGATACTAATTGATTGTGGAGAAGACTGGCTGTAAATTACAGCTTATCGGATTGGCTTGCCACTCCATCGATAGTATGCTTGAGTGATCCTGCAATATCTGCGAAAAGACTGGCCACCCACTCATTTACGTGGTGGATCAATATTCCAACCATAGTCTGCCATGCGGCACGAGAAATGAATTCCGCGTGTCGCCGGAAGCAAAAGTCGAGCGCACCAGGCCAGAGAAGATCGCTCGATCGGGGAACAGCGAAATTATGTGCCTGTCGTCAAACACCAAGTCAAAATGGCTTACATAGTCGGGCAGATAAAAAAAACCCTGGCCGACTGTAGGCCGCAAATACTTCTTCCATGCCAAGCAAAAACATCCGCGCTCAAAGATCATGAGAATGGGGATCGGCGGTTATCGTTACCTCCTGGTTTATCTCGCGAACATGAGTGCTCCTCTTCCGGGGCATCGAGAAAAACATACAGATGTTAAGTCACCGCTTGTATATCCCACTGCCAGAGCCTGTGTGGAATGAAAATGAGAATGGCACCAAAAAAAATCAAAATCGAAGCAGAATCACCGTCAGAATTCCATCACGCGCACAGCAAGATACCTTATCAAAGAGGCCCAACAGTCTTCAACCTGCCATAACAATTAGACATGATGTCATGTAATGGCTACATAGGAATAATGCGGTGGCGACGGATAAACAGTATCATTGTTCAGGGCTAACGGACCCACACGATGGAGATTGGCAGAAGAGATAGAAGGCCCATCAGTAAAGCATCTACATACCATAGACGCCTTGATAACGGGGCCTGAAGGGGATCTTATTGTTCAATATTACGAAACCGCTGGTGATGAAGACGACCTAAATCGAAATGAGTGGGTGGTATTTGGGTAATTTAAGGGCCCACGATGGTGAGGCGCTTCCGAAAGTTGTGATATAGGTTCTGAGATAACGCTGCCTTGTATCAGCTCCGGGTTTTTTGTCGTGTGTGGTCGATCACGTTCGTTCCGCCCGCATCGACGTTATTTAGCCTAGACGGAGACGATTATACCAAAAGTTGCTGCAATTCGCGTATCCCTTCGAGTGGGCCTCAACCGGCTGGGACGACGTACAGGTGCGAGGAAAGTGGACTTGTGCGTTCTCAATACCATCATAGGGGACAGTATGGGGAGGATTGAACAAGGAAACTCGATCCGAGGCATTATCATACTCTGCCGTCATGGAACGGCTGAATCCGCTGAACCAAGCCGTTATAGTTCGTGATCTTTCTTTTTTTTCTTTTGAACCTTGCTATAGACTAGACAAGCGACAACAGCTAAACGTAAGGATACTGCCCAATGTGTATGATAACTCACATTGTAAATGGGTTGAGGACCTGAGGCATACACGCCACTATTGAGTCAGCTATTGTTGATGATGTCTGGGACCAAGCACTTAATTGTATGTGAAACGCTTTAGACACAGTTGTTGATACTTGGTTACTCAACTGTTGGTCTATCAAATCAATCCGACCATTCCATTAGCAGGAGATATCGTGTTGCCACAAGATGTTCGTAAGCAAGTACTAGCAATCAGAACGTTTGATGTCGTGAGCGATGACCAGGTTCGGAGCAATAATACGACAATGAGGTCTAAAGATAGACTCCCATTCGTGTAAACAGAGCGGACAGCACTCACATCCATATAATTTTATCCAATTACACAGGGAACAATTGATGCGTTCCGGATCTCGTATGGAGATACTTATGCGTGCTTTTCGGAGAAGTGTGCGTGTTCCTAATATTTCAGTGCGAGATGCCCAAGGACGCCAGGAGTATGATGAGCCAAAATATGTCGTGTCAAAATTGAGAACGCGCTGCGCCACACGCAACATATCGAGTCTACCACTGAAAAGAATCCCGAAATAAAATCAGTGACAAATGCCAAGAATGCTACTTGAAGAGGGCATCTTCAGAACGGCTGAGCAACTTCAAATTAGTATAAAGCAACGGGTATCAACGCGAAAAAATGATATATCATCACTCGGCTCGGTAAACAGAAAAATGAAAGAGGACATACATCATAAGTATTGCATGCATAAGAGGGAAAAATATCAGCATACGCATGATAAGAGCTTACGCTATTTTGGCTAAGGATTCGAGTTTTTACACATTTCGCTTGTCGAAAGTGTGTGTTGCCAGTTTACGACGACGTGGAACAGTTGCAATCTCCGTCTTATGTTGCTCGAGGAAGACAACGGATTCATTGATTTACCTAACTTTCTCTACAAAGACCATGGATCATGAATGGGCATTCCTGTTAGCCCATTCAGACCGACCAAAGTGGATTCAAAATGATAATCTGGCAGATTTGGCAGACCTATGTGAGATATTAATCGGAAAACTGACCGTCGGAAATTCTTCAATTCATGTTCACCGACGCAAAGATATAAGTTGAAGCAAGAGTCTTATATGCGTTTTGAAGTTGCAAGTGATAGGTTAAGTCTAGTAGTATTATAGGACTAGTTTTGGGCATAACCCTGCCCTGAACCCAAATTTCATAGGGGACGTGGCAACCCAATACACTGTCAAACAAGTTTCCTAGGAGGAAAGTGTCAAGTGTTGCAAGGAACTCGTCATCCTGCTCATTACAACTACTGTCCTGGTCCTTATAACATTCTAATAGGTCTTTGGTGTCTTTGTCTGGCTGATCAGTATGCGCTTCAATTTCTACTCTGTGGGCGTACTTTCGTTCTCGGCTTTGCTGCTGCCAGTAGTTGCCAGTTGGTCATTCAGCTCCTCTTATTTTCGCGAAACTAATGATATGCAACACAAGACGCGCAGGAGTCAGCTGAACCAGAAATTTTGGTTCAAGCATCATTCCCCGAAAGCAACCCATTCGGACGTGCGTATTCTCCTTCTATGTCGGGAAAGTCGACTGACGCGTTTGAAACAGATGTTGTCAACGGCGAACAGAACCAGATAGTCCTCGTGGTGGAAAACAAGTCAGCCAAGAATGTCACCCTCCAAACCGTCGCAGGCTCATTCCACCACCCGGAGACGAATACTCTCGTGAAAAACGTACGTGTCACTCCCAAATACTATTGCCTCATTTTCGATGTTTGTATGTGAGATAGACGTCTTCGTTATCGTATGGACTGCGATTACTCGAGGGGTCCAAACTGCAAATCCCGTATACGTTCCACAGCGAGTGAGTTTTCAGCAGTCTGTTAGCCGCAACATTCGACTGACAGTTCTCTAGGTTCAAGGTACATCATATTCTCAAAGCTTTGAGAACACTTGTCCTGACAATAAACTATAGCCCGGTCACCTACGCCTGAACGTATGGCTGGAGCACACCGACGACGTGAGCTAGACTTTTTTTCTATGTTTCCAAGCGTTCTCACGTCAGTTAACTCATAGGACAAAAAGTACCGTGTGACCGCCTATGATTCTGTGGTCACTATCGTTGAGCCCGAGGGCTCATTCCTCGACTTCAAACTGTATGTCCTTTTTTCCTTTCTGATACAAACACCAACTTAAGTACATATTCAGCATCTCAACTTACTTGATCGTGCTCGGCCTATTGGGTGGAGCATCCTACTTCGCATATCTAACTTATTTCCCACAAACCAAAACCAAACGCAGACGAACACGGCCGAATCCCCAGGACATTAGTGCACCAGTTGACACAGTCACAGCAACCGGGGCTGGGGGATATCAAGAGGAGTGGATTCCCGAGCACCATCTGAAAAAGACCAAGGTTAGCAAGGCTAAGAAGGCGGGAGCTGCGAGTAGTGGTGATGAGCTGAGCGCTGGTGATGCTAGTGGGGCTGGGGGAAAGAAGAGGAAGGCTCGCAAGTAATTGCGAGTAGTGGAGCTATACACGCGCGATCTTTCTGTCTGCATTCTATATATTTACGGACAGCTAGTGAATGCAATTCATCTGAATCCACTGCTTAATGAGTGAGAGAGCACTGAATTTGTGGCGTGAGCCATGGTGCGCCTACGCCAAAACCACTGATGCTACAGGTGTACGCAGAGGACAGGGAGGCAAGTCAGCTATTTCTCCTCTTCGATAACCTAAAGTCATTAACGACTAAAGCACCTGCCGAGAACAAGGCGAGGACTGTTAGATTGGCGGTAGTTGATGAGGGCATTGGAAGGTATTTCTAATCAGGATCTAGACATCTATTTTCTTATATCCCTTCACCTGTACAAATAACGCAAACATTGGAATCAAAACTGTAGCGGATTCAAAAGTACAACGAAGTACAACATACCCTGTTTTCCTGCAGCATCGTTATGTATTTTTCCGATAGCCATTTGCAGTTTTCGAGATGGTTTACGCCCTCGTGTCTTTGGCATTTAACGAGTTCGTCGCGCACAAGGCGGGCCTCCATTGCCTTGACCCACGATTCACGCACGAAGTCTTCGCGCGCTTGAAGCGTCGCTGAATTGCATAGTTATTAGCTGTAGAGAATGCTCAAAAGAAATAAAATACCTGTCAATATCTCGGTTTTCTCTGCATCAGGTTGGCCGAACATAATGAGTGGGAGATTTGGTTTCTGCTTCAACTTGTCCTGTCTTTCCCGAAGTTGTCGATGTGTCACCGCCACAATTATATAAGGGACATTGTAAACGCAGATTGCCGTGCAGCTAAAATGTACATATACTACGAGGTACTACGCGTAATACATTAATGTTGGGCAGCGTATGTATGTAGGCGTACTTGGCTTTAACAATGCGTAAAGTATACTGTACTTCTGACGAGAGTGCCAACCGGCGTCGACCGATATGATGTTATAGTATATACATATACGCCTGAAGGTTGATGAATATGATACTGATGCGTGAGCTCAACGACGCGCTCGTCATAAAGGCCCTAACGCAGCGGTGTTCAATATTTTCAAGATCGCCGAAGGACACGCAATAATCGTCATACTTGACGATAGTATGATAGGACAGTATATCGTTCTTGGTGATTCCCCAGCGCAATCGAACCCAGCTAGCTATGTATATGATGTATGATTAGCGGGTGGTTGTGAAGACCTCGGAGTTGCGAATCTTTCGTCTCTGAGTTAGCGGGATTTCAGCCTCGTTCCGCCCTCAACGAGAACCTTGAATAGGAGAACTTGAGGGGACGTCTGGGCCTTTTGACCACCAGCGAGATCCAGAATTGCTGAGATAGTCGAGATCAACAGTGGTGAGAGATCGGACAGTATCAGGGGGGAATGCGGTATGTCCCGTCATAGCTTCGTCGCCAGTATCAGTAGCATCGCTCACACCATCTTTCCTGAAAGTCCGGTAGATGTAGGTGACAGTTACCAAGAGGTTGCATACAATTAAAGAGGCAGCCATCTATAACAATTTTCCAGACTTCAGAAATAGCATAACACAATGTGAAATTTGCGAACCTCGAAATCCGACGCAATCACCGTTAGAGAGGTCATGTGCAGGAGTCGTGCCGCGGCACGGAGGAGCGATGTTAATGTCACAATCATGCTTGAGGAGAAAACACAGAGAACCATTCTGCGCTGTCCAACTCCAGGAAGCTTGATGTTCCACAGAATACGGAGAGACAAACCAACCAAGATTGTATCGGAAACAACATCGGCTATCATTTAATCAGCCAGCGTTGGGATACTATGCAGTAATTCACAGTTCTTTAAACTCACTGCATAATTCATATATATCTAGACCGCGAGGCATGGAACAGGATAGCGTAGCTGCCTTGTACCATGCAATATTGGAGCCACACCAATATGCTTTTGAGCCTACAACACCCGCCCACAATAAAGTAAACAAGGCTGAAGAAACGTTGGCTATGCGAATAGATAGTTCGACAGGATATATCAGTCGTATGATAGAGTATAGCACACTCAGTCGCACAGCCCTTGTGTGAAGGTCAGTCCAACCGACTGAGCTGCAGCGAGAGTCACATACCATATAACGCAAGGAAATGCGAACGTGTATACCCAGTAAGCAGCGATAGCAGGTCCCGGTGCTATATCAGTATGACGATCAGCAGCCCATACAATGAAAGACGATTGGCGCACCGGGACCGACGTGCACCCAGAACGAGATCAAAGCTGCAATACCACAAAATAAGGCAACTGCGGCCCATGCATCTTCCCACCAAAATCGTCGGATTGAGAATCGATACCATAGCCTAAAAACCATCAGAAATATTGCAATGCATTGCAGAATGCTGGTCGCGACTGCAATGAATACTCATCAGAATTTTAAGCAACAAGTCAAAAATTTAGACAGCTCACGGCCAAGAATAAAATCAGGGGATTTATACTTAGGCATTGTCAGATGCCTACTACGGTATGCAGAGTTGAGAGAAATACAAGCTCGAGGATGTTTGACTTGCTCACAACACCCGCATTCCTAAAATGCAAGTAAGAGGGGCACTACTAGCAGGTACCCTTGATCAGGGCTGATACTATTCGCTATTCGTCCTTGGCGGGCGGCAAGTTGAATTGGTGGTGAGCTGAACATTCTCACCCATTAACGTAGCAGATTGGACTCGGATCAGACACCGTGACAATCTACCGCGGGAGGACTCGTGTAGATGAGGCTACTAAAAAGGATAATCAAAAGGGATAGAGCACAATTGAAGCTGGGTTTCGCTGGCAAGCCTCGATATCTTAACACCTCAGACAAAAGCTTTGCAGGTCAATTTAACCTGCGATGGGTCAGGGTGTACAGACCTTGACTCTCAGCTCGGCCATGCGGCTGGAAGATATTTTATCACAGGATTAGTCAAGGATTAGTCATCACTTCAGACCCTCGTCGTGTCCGTAATCATTGAACTTTCTCTGCTTGCTTATACATACTCGGGTACTGTATCATGCAATCAATTCAAACCAGTTGCGGAACAAGGGAGACATGTTTATTTCAATTATGTATGTATGATGCTCACCACACGGCTCTGCTCCTTTTGCCCACACCACCCTCCGGATTCCACCAAACAACCTTCCTATCACCACTCGCTGCCAACATCCGCTCAGCATCGGGGGATAGGACCACACTTCAAATCATGCTCGAGGTTTCATCTGTTCTGCTTTCCGCTGTCCACGTTCTAGATCCGAATCGTCTTGTCCCATGACCCGCTAACGACCCGCTTGCCGTCACCGAAGTATGTCACCGACAACACCGTTTCTGTATGTCCCTCGAAAACCTTCGTCGGAAAGCGGGGCACATTCCCATTTTCAAGGTTGGGAGACTGTGGAGGTCGACATGGAAAGAGTTAACACCCATGTACTAGTACACTGGTGCATAACTCATAGCTTCCCCACTTCCTGTGTACACGTGCAACACATGTCGAGCACACGCGGCTGATTGCATGCATGTAGGCGCATCCTCTGGCGCTTGAAGATCGTACTCAGATCATTGCGTGCTTGTCGATCCTTTTCTTTTAGCAACCTAATTCACGCCACGGTCGCAGCTCGATTGTTCATTTTGAGGCTATAACACTGATGGTTGCTTGTCAGGTTCGCCTTTGCACCGTCAGTGGTACCCTTTCCCCGCACTTGCCTTATCTGTTGAGCCAGAGTCGATAAACCCATTCTATGCGATCTACCATGCCCAAATGTGTCGGACGATAAGCAGTGCAACTTGAATTTACAACGAGTACGTCAATGCTTCGCATCGATAGCAATGGAAAACACTCGCATAGGTTTCTCGGCATATTTGTCCTCCTGCTGGCGAAGGCCATATCGATCGAGGCAATCGTCACGATCACGACACGATGGCACTTTTACATTGATTCCCCACTTCCTGCGTATATGCTGAACACGTCAAACACGGTCAAAGACAGTAGGCGAGTAGGCGCTTCTTTCGGCGCTTGAGGTCCGTATTCAATCGATCGAGCACTTATTGGCTCCTTTTTATATTCTTTCAACGGGGTCACCCCTTTAGGATAATGGAATCTCTATACAGGGTACGTTGACTTTTCATTACTTTTTGAGATCAAAGATAACTGATGCTAAACACATTTCATCGCTCAAATAAACAAAGGAAATCACCTTATTTTGTGCCAGATTGCGCTCATACGTTTTGTCTGGATGTATGCAATTTGTCGTGTCCTTTCCGCTATCCTATCTGCTTATCGAAGATACTACAGATTTTGATTTCATAACTAGTCTTTGGATATGACATGAATCCATAGCGAATACGAGTTCAAATAAATCAGCGGCGCTCAATCAACCATCTTCTCGACCTTCCCCGGCCCCAATCGATCAGACTGGCCGTTATCCCTCGTTGCAATCGTATCAATTCTTAGTCATCACCAGCGGGTGGGGCGTAAGAGCTTGTTCTGTGCGTTCACCCATTCCCTCCTGCCAGTTCTCATATTCATCAGGAACTGCTTACTTCCTCTCCTCAACGTCTGCATAAACCCTCATAATGACGATCCTTGTATATCACCACCTTTTTTTGATCCTCGATTTTAGCAGAGAACCCGGTGGGGATTAGGGTAAGGCATCTTCCGCGCTAACTGGCTTTTCTTTCGAATCAATACTCTCGAGGCTATATCCTATCCGAATAATCTCTGTATATAAGTCTTTCAGGATGTCAAAGCTTCTGTAGATGACTATCGTTCATTTTGCGATAATCACTGTCTGATTGTTGTATATTATGATTAAACCCCTATAGGTCTATCGTCCCAACCTCGCTCCAATCGCTTATCATCAACGATCGTGAGTTTCCCAAACGCATCATCAACGATCCCGAACATTCGTATCACGCCACTCTGGACATGGTTCCCCGTCACAGCTAGCGAATATCATCCCGTGGGGGTGCATGGTTTTCCCGGTGTATATTCACACTACAGTGTAGTGATAACAGCTTCGAATAGTCAACGTCATATTCTGAAATCACTTCAAACCCGAGGGCTGCGTTCCCCCCCTCGTCTATCAACAGAACTTCGTGTGAATCCTGATCCTGTGCTGCCTGCGCCTCCTGTTCCTGCCACTGACGCTCCTGCTGCTCTCGCCGCCGGCGCTCCTTCCTCTGCAGTTCCCGGCGGTACTTCAGCCACTTGAGGTACTCGCAAAAACAAATCGCGTTCAAACAGCCGTCGTCGCGAAATGATTCTTCGCTAGCCTCGTCGTCATCTACCGGTTCTGGTTTTTTCTTCTGCCTCGGTATGTACAAGCGCTGTGTGCGATGGGAAAATGGATGATGTGATGAGGGAATGGACTCGAACTAAGGAGAGGCTAAGTTACTGACTGCGTCGGCTTCGGGGAATGGTACTTTGACGGCTGGGGAGTATTGCAGGCCCATCAATAGTTTTGCAGCAGGCCGCTAGTGTCATAGTTTAGATACGGGTAGCCTTAGGCAGCCTAGAGAATGATGTTATTGGAGTGTGAATGCGAGGAAGTGTAGGGGAGCAGATTACTTACTTACTGTGGCAGTCCTCGACTTCGAGTGGGAACATCCCCCAGAGACCACGCAACCGAAGAGATTTGGCGTTGTCTTGAGCGGTCACCGAGCTACGTTGGCCAATCGGCAACGCGGCGGCGGGGTCTCCGGCGGACATTTCCACGCCTGTTCCTCGACTGGATCAGTGGACGAATTGTTTTCAAAGTCTTATGAAGTTCGAGAAACTTGTTTCCTCTCACAAAGCCTCAACATATCTCACGACACAATGGCCACCGCCAACGAGCAGGTCATCGCAATTGGATAGCGCGACTGACAATACTACAACAAGTGAGTAAATGATAGTGCTTTTTCCGGTTAATACTACTTATGCCAGCTCAACAAGTGGGCTTGCGCTTTCCAGTTAAATGGATCCGATTCCTTTATCAAAGACTGCCATAATCATCACTAACATATCACCGCAACACACTTTCAAATCGGTTCTTGTCTTATTGTCATCGTATTGACAAACGATATACTCGTCGACCCTTGTATTTACCTTGAAATGGCTAGACGTTAGAAGGCGAGCCCACCATGCTGCAGATACTGCATACTACCGCGCAGATGTCGAGAAGCAGCTCCACATTTGCAGGTGCAACACTGCAGAGTGTTCGTCAAACGTGTACAACTCTGCCACAGAAATTGAGCTCTGTAAACACGGCAGATCTAGTCTTGCAAGGGAGATACGGTTGTGAATACGCTCGCATGAAGTCGATGGTTCTCATCAGAATTACATCCAGATATTCCAAATGAAGTGGAGTGACTTCAAGTTGAGTCTGCATACTACTAAGTATAGCCCTCTCTTCTCGCGCTTCTGTTCGGGTCAAAACATTGATCCCTGAATGTTTCTACAAAGGCCTTCTGTTGTTCGTTGTCCTTCGATTTCATCAATCATAGAACTCAAATTATATTTTCGGTGGCCGCTGACTCCGCTCTGTCGCAGGTCTCTTGTTCAAGTCGACGCGACTACATCGAGGACTCGCATTTGCATCTCTCGGTCGCAACGACACTCGAATTCTCAAGCACTCCTCGACAATGGCCTTGTCTGCATGAGCACGTATTGGAGCCCCGAAGAAAACTGTATGTAATGTTAATAACGCTACCAGTCCATTAACTTCTGACAGAAGAAGATTCACCATGATCATTCTGCTGTCCAAATTGCTCTCCTCCGATCTACGCCCCCGACCTCATTGATATCGCTCTTGCGAATAAGCCTAAGTGGGTATGTTTCACGTGTTGGCACAAACGGTATATAAAGGTCGCAAATCGACCGATTGTCACTCATCGTTCCTCCTGATTGATTCTTACTGAACACTACAATGCAGCTCTCTTTCGCTTCTTTACTTTCCCTCGTCGTCCTCGTAACCAGCGTTCAGGCTTTGCCTGCGCAGGAGAAACGTAAGCTTGAACGCCGCTGATTTTTCCAGCTTGTACTGACCGTAGCGATTCACAGGATCTCCCCTCGATGTCAGTGACATCACTCTATTCTTACGATGTTTCATGCTCATTGATGCTGTTCGGCCTCTTCACATGATATAGCCTCTTGTAAGTTCGCATTTCCGTAGTGCAAAACTATTGTCGAATCGTAGTGCTATTATTAACTCCTGCTCGGCATCTTTCGCACGTTATAGGGCATCGTAAGTCAGCGTATTGGGTTGCCATTAAGTCACTGACATTTGTTTTATGCAGGCCTACCAAGTAGGAGACGATGCTGCTGCTGCTACAGCGGCCAGTGTCGAGAAAAGTAAGCTTGAGCATCGCTGATGTTTCCCGCTAGTACTGACAGGAGCGATTCGCAGGATCTCCCGCCAATGTCGGTGTTATCACTATTCTTGTGACATTTCATGCTCACTGATGCTGTTCCGCCCCTTCGCATGGCGTAGTTTAGGGTAAGTCTGCGTTTCCGTGATGCAAGATTACTATCAAATTACGGCGCTATTAACTCTTGCTTGGCCTTTCCGCGTGGTATAGTTCGACGTAAGTCTGTGTTTTCACGAAACTACTGTCAACTTTGTGGTGCAATTAAGTTACTGATGTTTGTTTTATTTGGAAGTATCCCTTAGCAGTTCGTGAGAACGATGCTGCTGCTGCAGCGGCTGGTGTTGAGAAAAGTAAGCTCGAGCATCGCTGATGTTTCCCGCTAGTACTGACAGGAGCGATTCACAGGATCTCCCGCCAATGTCAGTGCTATCACTATTTTTGTGACATTTCATGCCCACTGATACTGTTCCGCCCCTTCGCATGACGTAGCCTAGGGTAAGTCTGCGTTTCCGTGATGCCAAATTATTATCAAATTAAGGTGCTCTTAACTCTTGCTTGGCCTTTCCGCATGGTGTAGTTCGACGTAAGTCTGTTGTTTCCACGAAACCACTGTCAACTTTGTGGTGCGATTAAGTTACTGACATTTGTTTTATTTGGAAGTATCCCTTAGCCGCTCGTGAGAACGATGATGCCGCTGCTACAGCGGCTGGCGTTGAGAAACGTAAGCTCGAATGCCACTGATTTTCCCCCTGATACTGACAGTAGTGAAACACAGGATTGCTTGTTGTCAGTGATATCGTATTCTTGCTATTATGTCGCTGACGTTTATTTTGTGCAGCTCTATCCCGTGGCAGGGCTTGAAAACGATGATGCCACCGCTGCAGCAGCTGAGGCAGAGCAGTGTAAGTTTGAACATTCTTGGTGCTTTTCTTCACATTGATGGTCATGAAACGCAGGATCGCTCGTAGGCGTCAGTCACACTTTTAGCGTTTGTTTTCCGCAGACTGACGATGCTTTTGCCATCTGGTACATACAATTATACAGATCGTAAGTCTCCCTTTCCACAATGTGCGCCACCACTCATGTCGTCTGTCGGCTTGTGCTCCACAGTATCCCGCATGAAACTGGTTGGAAGATATGCCAAAGAGTTCCCATCGTCCTCTGTTTCCGAATGAATTTTTGCTTTGATTTGTACCAGCACTTTTGACTCCTGTGAATGTATACGTGTATTGGCGTTTGACAAATCCGAGTACCCTGAGCGTGAAGTATCTTCAAGCCGTTGATGCGTTATCATTCTGTTCACATTCTTTTCCGCCCCCTTACCACACCCTGGCTTCCTCAACTAAATGGCAGTTTGATTCCGCTTCTCGTATTCCACTCCTAACGCCTCGTTGCAATGGTTTTCCCCCGACCGAAATGATTCGAGACTGTTGCGAGACTGCATTGATTTGATTATTGACTTGTTTAATGGTTGACGGGCTTGTAAGAATCCCCCAATACCACTGGTAATTTATTCCTAGTGGGACTTAGTAACCTTTCACGCACATATCGCTCGTTCGGCCTTTTCGATGCGAACCGGTATGAAGCCACACACGGATAGAAGCATTCACGAAACCCGGGTCAGACTGCCAGACCAGACATTTACACCTCAGAATCACAGCCGGGATGAAAGTCCCGCGAATACATTGCAAGTCAAATGCAAGTGCTTGAAAGACTGGTGACGCCAAGTCTCTTGCGTATACATACTGCACGAAACACGCCAGGATGTGTGATTTTAAGTAGTACCCCACCCAACCCCACCCATCTACCCAATAACAGCCACGTCGAACGCTAGCAAATAAACTGTCAGTCCCGCCCAATCCCAGATACTAAACGGGAAAAGTAAAACGACCCACCCATCGCAGGCATCGACAAAATCTGGTCAAACTCCAGCCTACAGTCCTGACAGGCAACCTCGAACGCGATGCTGCTCCTTCCGCCACACTCAAACAACGGCGTCGGGGCACGCAGCTCGTTGCCATCGGCTTCCACGTCCCACTCGTCAGCCTCGGTCGCGGGCTTGAAGTCGACGGTGCCGAGCAGACCCTGGCGTGGTGGGCGCGTGTTCCAAGTGAACCCGCCGTTTTGGGGGGTGCTGGCTTCACCTTGCTTTTGGAGGGCGCGGAGGGCGGGGTAGGAAATATTGTACACCTGGATGCCGGTTAGGTTTCCGCTGGCGGAGTAGGATTTTGTGGAGTTTGCGAGCGAGGAGGGGGAGGGGACGACGGCGATGACGTAGCAGCGGCTATCGGGGGGGTTTTTCATGGAGAAGAGGTAGAACATGGAGTCCTGTTAGTAGGGGTGAGTCAAGGATTTGGGTTAATTAGTTTGAGCTTACGGTTGGGCTGAGAGTGACGGTGTTGGAATTGGTGTAGGCCATGTCTGGCTGTAATGCGTTGGCGCGCACGATATACGGCGGGAACCACACCATCGGGACTGTGGTAGATGCCACCCATTAGCATAGTACACGCCACATCACCACCATCTCAACACTCACCGCCCTTGAGCTTGCCAATCCCCTTCATCCGGTCCGACTTGAATTCCATGTTCGGATACGGCGTGACCTTGCGCAGGGTTGCGACATAGCGTGGGTCAGAGGGGTCGGGCGTGGAGAGGGTTGCAGTGTTCAACTGCAGAACCACAGCAGCGATGACGGAGATGATCGAAGCTGCTAGGGCGAGGTACGGGAGGAGCGGGTGCACGTGGACAGGTGCCGGTGTGGGGTTAGGGTCGTCGTCTTCGAGGTCGATGTCCTTTGGGAGCAGCGGCACATAGTCCCCCTGGATGTCCTGCGGTGAATTCATGATGGTGTGGCAGGTGGTGAATCCAATTGCGAGGATTGTCGTTGTGTATGGGCGTTTATTTCATTTCGGGCGGGAAGCGAAGAACTTGATCGGTTGCGTAGTACATAGTATCCCATCTGAAGCGCGACTAAGGTGGGTGATGACTTGCATTATAATGCATTGCCTTGGATTCACTCGAGTCGTCAACGATGTCAACCCCAACTTCACTCTGAGTGGTCTTGAAAACGCCCGGAAGATCCCGACAAACGTCCGATCAATCCAAATTTAATATTAAAGTCCTTGGTCGACCAGCTGAAATAACCCAGTAGGCTATGTGTTATCGATTGGAATGCAGGGAGGCCCCATAAACTCAGTGAAATTATCATCGTCAAAAACATTTACCTCTCTCTATATCCCCATCGTCTGCGAAGCGGATGGGTGGGGACTCACTTACAGATGCCTACGAGGGTTATAGCAATGGACTAAAGGCTTGATCTTCGTCGTGTGCTGTCTATTCGGGTGCCGCGACGACTTTGGTGTCATGTTGCGTGCTGGCGAGCCCGATGCCTTGCGGTTCTTCATTAAATATTATGGTAATATTTGCGTCTAATGTCCATATGTGATGCGTTTGTATTCGCGCATATATTTGCATGTGTTGAGGGTATTGTCGTTGAGACAATCGTTCCAAGGCGGCTTACCACGCCTCGGGCTGGTTTGGTATGTGAGCGCCAAGGGAGAGTGCGATTTATTGAAATGTCCTCATCTCAGCAGACTTGATCTCCCGATGCCGAGATCTAAAAGTGGAAAAGTAGACAGTGGTAATATTCCGAGAGATGTCGACGTCGAGGCGGTGGGATTTGTCTACTGCCTTATGAGAGTGGGATTGAACTGTAGAGGAAGGAATTGGAAAATCGATGTTCAAAACATTAGGCGAGATAGTATTCGAGGAGAGGCAGGGAGAAACGCACATCTAGGAGCGACCCGGAAAATGAGTTGGTGCGAGATTGGGAGGTGCTCTAGGGAAGACACGATATTATCAACTTGAATGCAGCATATATGCGTGGAACCACACTTACCAGCAGCGGAGGGCTGCCTGCTGTAAGAACGGGGGGCCACGCCTATTTTAAGGAAGGCATTGTGGAGAAATTGAATAGGAAATACTTACCGTGTTAGCGTCCGAGTTCCCGAGTGTCAAGGGAACATCCCACAGAGAGATGTTCCCCCTGTCATCTCCAGCTACGACGGACCGACCATCAGGAGACCACGCAACTGAGTGAGATCCCACATAGGTGTCGCAACTTTGAAGTACTAGTAATTCGCTGATCTGCCGTCTTGTGCTGACATTCCAAACGCGGACCCTGCGGTCTGAGGCCGCACTGGCAAGACGTCGACCATCGGAGCTCAGCGAAATATGCAAAATATAACTTTCGTGCCCCAGCATCGGTTCACCGACTTCCTGCCCAGTTGTGCGGTCCCATACCCGAATGGTGTTGTCGGCCGATGCAGTGACGATTTGATTCCCGTCAGGTGTAAACACCAAAGACGTTACAGTATCTGTGTGCGCCTTGAATGTTTCGAGGAATGTTTCGCCTGTCGCCGCATCAAACACTCGCACTTGACCGTTCCTTGAGCCCGCTGCAAGGCGCGCCCCATCCGGTGAGAACCCCAGGCAGTATGCTTCCGAATCGCCGAAATGCAGTGGCTCCCCGACCCGCTCTCCTGTCTCTGCATCCAGTAAAATTATGTCTTCTCTCGCCATCGTCGCAACCAACTTCCCGTCCGGCGAAAATGCCACACCATCCATGTCTTCTTTCGTCCACACCACTCTCCTGCTCTCGAAACTCCACAGAGCAACCCTCCCTTCCCCGCTCACTGCCAACGTCCGCCCATCGGGGGATATCGATATGCACCTCACCTCAAATTCATTCTCAAGGTTCTGCCCTTCCTGCTTGTTGCTCTCCACGTTCCATACCCGAATCGTCTTGTCCCTCGACCCGCTAACGATCCGTTTGTTATCCTTCAAATGTGCCACCGACCATACCTCATCTGCATGTCCCATGAAAACGTTTTTCGGAAGGCGGATTGGCGGACCTTCTTCAGCTTTGGGGGATGCTTGGGTCGACATGGGCCAGTGGGTGAGTGGTGTAGTCTTAGAGGTCCCCGCAAGACCGGAGGCCGGAAGACGACTGTGTATAGGAGGGACGACTGTCTTCCTTCTATATCGTCTTCCTACCGGAAACTACTTAGAAAGACTCGGAGTTGAGCCATCTGACATTGACTAAACCAAACATTGACAGCGTTGTTTGGATCCAAGGCTGTTGCCAAACAAGTCCACGTGTTCTTAAAGGCACATTAGAGAACCCAGTGGCTGTCCGAGTCCTCGTATGATGTGTGACAGTCGATATCTTATATGAGCTGTTGCCACTCCGTCAATTCAGCGTTTTCAATTTATCATTCGCGGAGGAAGCATTCATATATTCTAACCGCAGGTCTTACCGAAAGCTCCACTATTGTCGGACTCGTCACTGGAAGTCAATCACACATTGATGCAAGGTCAATCAACCAGAACATGCACAACCTCAGGAACGACTTCCCAAGAAATTATAATCAAGCATACTTGGAGCTGGTTGACGATCCTACGATGCGAGTAGTCTCGTACCACATTTTTCCAATGCTGCAATTGTACTTGTCAGAAGGTACGGCGTCACCCCGAAGCGTATCGCACCCAGATCACTGAGCACTGTTAATATGCCACGGCTCCGGGCGCTTATTATGGGTTGAGGGCAACACCCTTGCATTTTCGAAAATTTATGGTGTGTTGAAAGCCTGTTTCTCCTCGCCAAAGGCACCTGTCGCATCTAAGAAGCGATGGACATGGTATAGTATCTGATCAACTTCTGAGCTTGAGCGGAGCTTAATAACCTAACCCGCAGTTTGACGTTCGAGATATACATTCATTTTTGCAGAAATCGGACCCGGTATCTCGAACTATGGGGACGCGCTTCATCATACCAATACACACTTGATTGATCTGGATGTCTTCTGTAATGCTTTCGCATCCGGACAAACCAGCGACAAGCCTCGCAATCAAAAATAGAGCAACAAAACTTTGTAGCGCTCGGACTTACATGAAGCAGAAGAGTGGGGAAATCACAATTTACTATAAATTTTCCGCGAACGTCGACTCAAATACAAAAGAGAGCTTCGCGCGTCAGCTAGCTAACCAGTGGTGCGTCATTAAAATTTGTTCAAAACACCAAACTGGGTTTGCATACTACATACGTTTGACACTGGCCACATCGCGATACAGAGAACGTTGTACAGTTGCACTACTACTCATACACTACACGAGACGTGGAATTTGGCTAAGGTCCAATTATGCTACAAGGACAAATACATTTTCTTTGGACTTCGCGCCGTCATCAGAAGTGTTGAACGGCAATGCAGTGGAAAACACGTAAGAGTGCTTAGTTGATAGTGCCCACATGAGCAATGAGATCTGGTACCAATCAAGGACTCCCTTGAAGGCTGCGATGCGCGCGCGAGCTTCAAGGACAGTCTCCTTGTCTATCTCGTGCTCGAACAGATCAAGCAAGGTGGCGGTCATTCCCTGTGTAATTTCTGGATGGCCCTGGCAAGTGAAGATATGAATGTCGTCCACATTAAGCCTGTCGTGGATGTCTCGAGTTACAGAAACAATGCCTTGATTCTGCGTTTTCTCGCTGTGCCCCCAAATTTTGATTTCTCCTTGCTTTTGCCCATTGACCACCTTTCCCGGCGCCTCATAAGGCGTCGCTTTACACATGGCGGCCATGGCAGCCACCTGGTTTGAGGTGAACACAGCGTCATGGTGGAACATTTCAAGGGCCTACAGGTTCGCAAGAATCAGCATGATTTAAGTTGTCTCGTCATGATTAAATGCTTACCAGTGGATCTTTTCCTGGGAAAAGTACCTTCCCAGTGTCAGTCAAGTGGACATCGTATGGCCCTACCTCCCATCCTTGAGGATTGGGCTTGACCGGAAGACCGAAAACGGCATGAGAAATGATTTGGTGGCCGAAGCAGATCCCTGATACCATATGCCCTTAGACAACTGTACAGCTTATCCGAGATGTGAATGTCACCTACCAATAAGCTTGACCTTTGGGTGTAGTGTAGCAGTATCATGTAAGAATTTTGCGAGCGCCAGAATCCATTTATCGCCATCGTTTACACCATGGGCTGGAGGCCAGTGCATCGTTAGATATCTACCTATAATATTTGTTTCGCTTGCATACCTGAGCCTGAAACAATGACTGAATCGTATGCATCGACGTTGGTCGGGAGATGCCCATCGATTGCATGATATGGATCGACGCGGAAAGATTTCATAACCTCAGGTAGCACCGCATCGTCACGCACAGACTTGAGATCAGGTATGGGTGCTCCTCCTGTCAGTCGAATTAATAACTTGGTGTAAAGACCGGTGAAGAGGTTGGTGATGTTTCCGTAGGATTCAATGAACTGTTTGTCGGTCGGATCGCAAATCAACAAAGCAATTTTGGAATGAGGTGGAAGTGGGACTGGGAGCGATGCCATGGTTTAGAAGTGTTCAACAAAGGTGGGCAGGAAATTTCGATGTTGGCTTGCAAGTCAGTGTCAGACCCTGCCCGGTTTATACCGTACAGCGAGCGCTTCCAGATCTCGAGTTCAGGTAAGGAAGTGACCTCACGGTAACAATATTTCTCCTGCTACCTAACTTAGTATTGCTTCGAATCACATGTGAGTGATAAACGGTAACATCACCTTCTGTTGTTCCACCGAATCTGGATACTATAAGGCTCGGTGGTCTCCAAACAGCGGACAGCGGTAATAACGCTGCAATTGCTTTAATCGACCATGGCTAACTCTGATAGGTTTAGAGCTGCTCAGATAACAGCAATCAGTGACAGCTAGAATGCAGCTAGAATACTGTTAAGTTGATCTGTGATCAAAGTTGTACTCGATACTTACCATGGGATCCGGATTGAGGAATTTCAAGCACTTATCTATCGGGAAGACGGTCGAGGAACCCTGTCACGATGGACCAAAGGCGTTAAAATGTATCAGAAATAATCTAATGAATGCCAAAGAAACATAGGAGCCTCGCAAGGCGTCGAAGTCCAGTAAGAATTACATCAATGAACGGGACGTACAAGGAGGGCGCAGTTATTGATTTTGGAAGTTTTTCGGCAAAGGAGAAATGGTAGATGGTCGATAACCGATAACGCATATCACTTGAACCGGAGACTCAGGTTGTCTTTCGCTATCACATTCACATCTTAGCCTCAGTAGAGTCCCATTTATTGGAAACAAGGACGCTGAGCAGCGCAGAGAAGTTTGCGCATAATCTAGGGACAGTCATCCCAGTCCGTTATAGAAAACCATCAAATCCCTGGGCGGTGATTGTCAAAAGAATTTGGAAGGTTCGCCATGTCCTATATTTATATCTTGCACCAGTGGTCACAGCACGATGCTGATTGTGGTAAATCCGGGATTTCTATTGTGTCGTAGAAGTTTCCTTTTTGAGTGCTTGCGGTTAATTTGAGCTGTAGGTCGGCAGCGAACTATACGCCAATAACAGCAGTAATCACTCCACCTTCACTGGTTCCAGGGATTTGGAGATGATTCAAGTGACGTCATGTGAGTCATACCAAAGCTGAAAGTTTCTTCGACTTTCCAGACACCGTCAAAAGCGTATCATTAATCGGTTGTCGATAATTTGGGGAAAGAGCAAGTAAGTGTTCGACACAAAGCCCGCTCCCTTGTGACGTAGTGGGTCTTGTGAGAAAGTTCATGTTTCGATTTTTGATAGGGAAACCTCATTTTCGAAGACGCCAAATTTCAGTGGTGCGTTGGCTTTGCTGGCCCTTGTCATCGGCATCTCTGTGAATTCAGTGATGCCTTGCACATACATGAACAGAGTTTTGGTGTCTTCATCGTTTGATGTGTCGACTGCGGGTGGTTTCATATTGGCCTCGTTTCCCATCAAAGGCGGTGCCTACGGGGATAATTTCTTGACCACTTCAGAATACGAAGACCGTGCATTTGCAACAGTCGTTCGTTTGCAAGTATATGGGCTGATACAGCGGAGGCCGCCGTTCATGCGCTATTCGCTCGACAATGCTAGAGTGAACTATCAAGATGAGGAAGTGGAAGCATTAGTGTTGTGTCACGTGTGGATCCCATTGAACAGCGATGGGACCGTAGTACGAGTCCCAGCCTGTGATGGGCGATTCGGGACAAATGTTGAAGTCAAAGAAAAGGCGTGAGAATCCCGCTCACTTGTAAAATGTGCCATCTCCGCGACGTCTTCTCACCAAATAGATAGGCTTGCAAATCGGTTCTTGTCCAAGCATCACTTACAGGTGAAATATTGTCGACTCTATACCTCGAATGGCTAGGCGGTAGAAGGTGCGTC
Organism: Hygrophoropsis aurantiaca; assembly: GCA_021014935.1. NCBI lineage: Eukaryota > Fungi > Basidiomycota > Agaricomycetes > Boletales > Hygrophoropsidaceae > Hygrophoropsis > Hygrophoropsis aurantiaca. The sequence goes on from MU267952.1 coordinate 23,070, forward strand.
TAATATGAAGCACCAAAAAGTGGAGGGACTTGAGTATATGCAAGTATACTCTTGTTGCGCCTCTGTTTGCACCAATTGATCCCCAGCTGTTTCTACAATGATGGCCCAGCTTCTGTTCATTTCCTTTGGGTTGCATCAATCATAGATATCAACACCTCGTGTTCGGCGTCCACCGACTCCACTCTGGCCTTAGCAGGTCTCTCGCTCAAGTCGATGTGGCTTCAATCGAGGACTCGCGTTTACAGCTTTCGGTCACTGGGCCAGCACTCGAGTTCTAAAGCACACCTCGACAAGAATGGCCATGTCCGTGTGCGCACCTATTGGAGCGCCAAAGAACTCTGTATGGAATGTTAATATCGCTAGAGTCCGTTAACTTATGGGCCTATGGCGTAAGAAGATTCTCCTCGAAGATTCTGCTGTCGGCCTCCGATCTACGCCCCCGGCCTCATTGATTTCGTCCTTGCGACTAAGCCTGAGGGGTGCGTTTCACGTGTTGGCGCAAACGGTAGATAAAGGTCGCAGATCGATAGACTATCACTCATCGTTCCTACTGATCGACTCCCTCTGATCTCTACAATGCAGCTCTCTTTTGCTTCTTTACTTTCTCTCGTCGTCCTCGTAACCAGCGTTCAGGCTGTGCCTGCGCATAAACGTAAGCTCGATGCTGCTGCTGATTTCTCTAGCTTGTACTGATGGCAGCGATTTGCAGGATCTCCCGCCGATGTCAGTAGACAACTCTATTCTTGTGACATTACATGCTCATTGATACTGTTCGGCCCCTTCGCACGATACAGAACGCTGTAAGTCCGTTCTATGCCGCAAAACTAGAGTTTAAGTATGGCGCTTTTGAATTACTGACATTTATTTTATGCAGAAATTTGACCTCGTAGACGCTGCTACAGGGGCTGGCGTTGAGAAGCGTGAGCGTGAACACCACTGATTTTCCTCGCTGATACTGACAGTAATGATGCACAGGATCTCCCTTCCCTGTCAGTGACATCACCCTATTGTTGTGACCTTTCATGCTCACTGATGCTCTTCGACCCCTTGTCGAATTGTGGTGCTATTATTAACCCCTGCTTGGCTCTTTCACACGATATAGGGCTTCGTAAGTCAGCGTATTAGGTTGCCATTAAGTCACTGATGTTTGTTTGATGCCGCTCGCCCCCTTCGCAAAAACTATCGTCGAATTGTGGTGCTATTATTAACTCCTGCTCGGCTCTTCCGCACGTTATAGGGCTTCGTAAGCCAGCGTATTAGGCTACCATTAAGCTACTGACGTTTGTTTAATGCTGCTCGCTCCCTTCGCAAAAATTATCGTCAAATTGTGGTGCTATTATTAACCCCTGCTCGGCTCTTGCACGGTATAGCCCGTCGTAAGTCAGCGAATTAGGTTGCCATTAAGTCACTGAC
>MU267953.1:0-24316 GCA_021014935.1 Hygrophoropsis aurantiaca
GCGATGTGTGGACAACGTATCAAGCACAAGCCCTAACACTTAAATGGATGAGCTAGGCACCGTTCCGAGCCATGATTGTCAGTACTACCTGACGACTTAGATTGCAGAACGCAATTTGGGCATGTCCGCTGGCATCATTAGACAGTATTACCCCGCACTCCGCCCACTCGATGCTTCACAGGCGCCGATATCTATCACCCACATAATAATATTGAACCCTCTTCTTTGTTGGTAGTTCGTACTGTATCATTCGCTCGCATATGTAGTACTTACAGCCATACGTCCACAAACGGTCCACAACTGCCAATCTCATCTGCTAACCTCTTATCTCAGACTGTCACAGACTTGTCACCTCACGTGATGTTGGATGGCTCTGCATGAGGTCTACCTTACTGGAGTGCGTTTTCCCGCCGTCGCGCCGCCTCTGAACGTGCATCTATTTTTTCTCTCAGCATCAATACCGACACCAACGTCAACAAAGTGCCGGTTTTTAAACGGTCAAGCCGCAGTGCTCAAGCTTCAAGCTTCGGTGTTCAAGCATTCGATATTCAACTTAGACTGACTACCCGACGAGCCGAGCAGCCACTAGCACTCTGAAGCTGCGCAAAGTACCGCTCTCTCGACAATGGAGGGGCATAAGCTTGGAATACAATGGACTGAGGTATGTGATGCTGCAAGTTACATAAGTAGTTGGGAAGAGCTCCATCTAACATTGCGAAGAGAGCCATTAGGACGATCAATGGGCGCAACTAGGAGCTTGAACGACTGGGAGAATGATACTTTTATCGCCGCTCGCCCTAAACGAGGTAAACTTGCCAAATGTTTGTTTTATCGTCGATGCCGAAAGGCGCTGGATGTGTCTGACACTTTGGGCCAAAACTCGAAAACCCTTAGTAAGAGAAAAAGAATATGAACGACACACCACTTTCGTACCTCATGGGCCTTGTAACTCGATTGGAATGCCGAACACGGGAATGTTCACAAAGTAGCAGATGAGCGGAAAAAATCATGAATCATGTGAGTATGGCAGTAATATGTTGAAAATGACTCCATATCATCAAACATTCAGGATGGAACCGCACTGCTGTAGATAGGCTGCATACCCTGTCTCGCTGTCCTGCAGGAGGTCTCCCATAAGCGTCCTCTCATTCTCGGTCAACGTGTCAACATCACAATCAATCATCAGTGAATCACGTTCCAGCTTCTCCCTACTCCCGATTCGCTCGCCGACCATCTCTCGCCACATTTTCCATACTCTGGTATCATTGGGAATGATATCCCTCAGAGCTTTTATAGGATCAGCAGGATTCAAAACGAGGACTACAAAGACGGCCATTGTAGTGCGTGTCCCAAAAACATATTTCTTCATCGACGGTTTGTGTAGGATGTGCTCCATCAAAATATCCGCCTGCACGCTCTCCTTCTCTAGCGAAGAAAGATAGGAATTGTACATCCAGGATACGGCAAGGGATGCAACGAACATAAGCTGTCCGAATAGACTTCCTTGTGGTATAAGGAGAAGTTGTGCGACGAATTGTAGGGTAAGGAGCAGAGAACAAAGACCAATGTTTCCATAAACAGGTGCGCTTGTGAATTCGAGAGAGAATCTCCCTCGGGTGACAGCGTTGACTGCAGCCTCGTCGCCTTTTATGACAATGATTCCCGTATCCGCAAACATCAAGCCATCACCTTTTGGTGCCCCTGCCGCAGGTTCGGGATGGCTAAACGTGAACGTTCCGGAGCCGATCGTATAACAAGATAAGCCGCTGGACACGATCCCGAGCAAGATCATCGAGAAGCAATACCAATCCTCGAAGAACCCACACAGAGCGCATGTAACCACACTTGCTCCTATCGGAATGCTTGCCAATAAAGGTGAATATGTTCGAAGATGTTGGGGTATCATGGTGTGGGGTGGAGTATGCTTCAACTCTGCAACCGTTACCCATGTTGATCTCGACTGCCTTCCGGGCACTGTTACACCTTCCACCTCCTGGCACGCGCTCGAAAACAAAGATCCGATGTGCCCAGTATGTGGAAGGATGGTCCCAGACGATAAACCTCTGTATTCTGGCCCTCTGAGTCCATCCAGCTCGAAAAGCACAGCTGGGTCGAGGTTGGCGCCAGGAAATAGTCCATCCCAAAATCTCGAATTTGCGAGTTGACCGTAACGCTTTCCGATATCATATGATCCTGGGGAGTTATACCAGCCCAACCATCGCCTACCCTCGTAAACGTGCACAGTCGCCATAGCTGCCACTGCTTCATTCCCACCGAAAAATCCAGCTACTCCGGAGGCATTGAGACTGAACTTCGAGTGTTGCAGAGGACTTGGACGCATCGTCCGACAAACAAGTGGCACACTGGATGATGGTACAAGTATAAGTGTGAGAGCTGGAGCCTGGGGGTATCACTTGTGTTGGGTATATTGGGGTGTGTACGAGGGTTGGTGGTTTATATAAGTGTACAGCTCCACATGGTTTTAATGTTAAGTAGACTGCAAGATCAAGTGCTGAAACATTGAGGCATTATGTAATTTTAGCGAGATCAGTTGGAGACAGATGCGAAAATGTCAATTCCATACTTCTGGATCCATTCTACCAATCGTGAAGTCAATTTGAGTCGTGGTGGTGGCAAGACGTGTTTTGATTGCCTTCTTGGTCCTACTATAAGTATGCACCAGCACGCAAGTGTCTATAGCGCACAGCTTTGATCAAGGTGTAAGTGCCGATTTGATTGCGACTTATACTTCCGCCGCATCGTCTCGTACTACGTGTCCTGTTTTCCTTTATAAACATGTATTTCGAGTTACGTCGTATCCGCGACGGCGCCGAACAATGTCCGCATGAGCATTTTGTGGTTCGAACAGTACCTAAGCACACGCGCAAGTATACCCTCGTGCTCGTCGGTCCGCGAGCTGCGTTGTCGACAAACAGTGTCTTTCCGAGCGGTTGATTTCGAGCCTTGGTATCTTGACCTCGGCTACGCCGAGCACACGGACTTGGACTGCGAGATTCAGGTTCGCGTTTTCTCTTGAGGGCACGCGTGAAATAGCGGGAAGAGACTGGAACGTATTCGGCCGCCGAATATGAGTATGAATCTATGTTGGGTACTTGCGGGTAGGCAACAGGTTGCAGTGTTCAGTGTGTTCGTCATGGTACGATTGGTGTTGGCTCGATACTTGGTGCGTAAGGCTAGGAGCGATTGGGGAGTTGGAGGATAGCCTTTGGGCTCCGATGGAACATCAAAACCGTGGAGAGTTTGATAGCCCGAATGTCCTCGCATTGGACAGACGCCCTGGAAGGTGAGGTTTTACTCTGAGTAACTCCTCTCCTTCAGACTCAATCCAAGCTCGATTTCTGCATCTTCATCCGAGTCCTCATCGTCGTCCATATTCTCGTCCGATTCAGATTCGGTATCGCGTCTTTTGGAAGTTGGTGTAGTGCATATTGGCACAAAGAAACGAGAACTCGGGGTTTGGGTTGATTTCGGCGTTTGCGCTGCAGGCTGTGCTCAAGGGGAACACAGTATATCTAAAGCACAGATAGTCCAACTGATAAAATGGCATTAGCAACAAATATTATGAAGTACTTGAGGCAGTTCCTTGAAGTATTATTACGGTTTGCAGTGGCTAAGTTTGAGGCATAAATTGGTTTTTTGCAAATCCCGAACGTATAAATGTAGAGAGTTGGATATGCGAAACACAACAGAAAAGCACAATTGTGCTCAAATGAGTGTCCTTGAGATAGGTCTACGAGATCGACAGAGTAGTTAAGACCGAGCGACTCGGACCCAACTCGGGTCTGCGAAAGGAAAGGTTTACGTGATTCGGTGCTTTTACCGCCACACAGAAGTGGACCAACAAGGACCAACATTCAATGCTTCACCCTGCATTGCAACCATTTCATTCCTAGAGGACTGAGGAGAAATCCTAAGTAACTCGAAGCCGTGGACTACCCGACAGGACTGAAAATTAGTTGCCCCGTACCAGGAAGTCCGAAGTACTGAATTCCAGTCCTTTATGGATAGCACATGCCTCGAACCGGGGCTCCTGGCAGAGGTCAGCGAAACCGTCTTAAATTGATTTTACATCGTTCTAATCCCTTTTCGTCTCGAGACTGAATCGGTATCTTCGCACGGCTTCAAGAATGCGTCTTCGTCGCCGTCCTTGACGTTTGCGGCTCAAAGGGTCAATAACCCCTCAGAAGTTGTGAATGTAGTATGTCGTCCTCCCCGGAATTTTGCCTCTGGTGTATGACTAACACGGAATTAGCACATGTCTCCGCCAACTATTGCGGAGGTGTCTATAGATAATAACCAGGCAAGCAGGTACCAAATACCTACGCCCCGAGAGGTATTTAAGTCGTCGATCATCATGGCTTTCCCCTTAACATTCTAAACAGCGATCATACCAAATGGATGCTTCGCTTGCAACAGTCACGTCCAGGCCAGCCCTAGAGATCTCTCAACCCGATGAAGTTAGTGTTGCGGTTTCATTTTCTCACCCCAGAATTAATTCCAATAAATATTTGACAATCTTATCTTCGAACATGCGCTTCATGACATTTTCAACTCGGACGCGTCATTTCCAATCATGTACAGTGGATATCCCAAAGCCAAGTAATTCACTGCCCTGCGCCGTACATAGTCTCGCCAACGAATCCGATTCTTCAACCTGATGATATGCCGTTAGTAAGTGATACGGTTTCGTTTGGGGATGGTTTCTAATCCCAGGAAAGAAATCCCTTAATATTGCACTTGAACCTGTGAATTCATCACTACATAAACCCCGCAGCATCTCTGCCTCTCCCGCAGAAGATGAAAATTGCACAAGCTTCGGACCCACGTTTAACACCACTTCCTCGAACGCATCCGTTGGCGGTGTTCCATGGCCATCTTTGCTTGCCGGAATCCAGTCAATAGCATCGACAGATCGAAGCCATGGTCAGCCTACTCCGCAGATAACATCGCATGAAGAACCTAATACTACGATGCAACTGGATTCCTACACCTCCGATGTTCCAATGTCAGACATCTCTACTCTACCCGAAAATTGCGAAGATAGCGAGACAGAGGAATTGTTAGTGGAAGAGCACCTTGTAAGTCAGGTACATCTGTATAATTGCACATTATCTGGTGATACGACACTCGGTTGTATAGTCAACGCTAATGACCGCTTTTTTAGGTAGACAACTCTGATGATACCCAGGGTGGTCGTAGTGGAACCCGAATATCAGGCCCAGCAACTTCGTCATCAATGTTAACCACGGATGATCCACTGTTTACTCCTCTATCATTCGCTCCTCCGCCTGATTCACCTCGTAATCACTGTCACCGTGAGTTCGTGGATGGTGTCGCTGTACCACCATTCCATGAGGAACTCACCGGAGACAATTACGAACCGTCCCCATTAGGACGTCTCGATCACGATGAGCTCAATCCAACGGTGGATGTGTCGCATTCACCGTTGCCTATGGAACTGGACCATTTCCCATCAGTCGACGAACAAGCACCTCGACCGAGGAGAAGTACCAGACCATCGAAACAGGGAAAGCTGAGGCGCAAGCCCCGGAAGATCGAGGAAACCCTTACTTTCTGTCATCAATGCAGAAGGAAAACCGCTCGAGATAAGTTGAGATGTACATCCAACCGTCCGAGTGGTCAGGTCTGCGGGAAATTCTTTTGTAGCGGATGCATACTTAACAGGTACTGGTGGATTAGAAGTTAGCGCTTCATTGCTGGGCTGATCAAATTCCCAAGGTATCCAGAAATTCAATTCGACCTCTCCCTCCACCAATGGACATGCCCGTACTGTCTAGATCTGTGCAACTGCTCCGTTTGTACGCAACGACGGGGAGAAGAGTACATATCTGCGCGTGGAGGCGGTTTCGCTGGTGCTCCAACAAAGGATCACGCAGTGGTTATTATACCTGACAAGATCACTCCCCCGGGGGTGCCCGCCGCGTCACCAGATACGTCCCATCCAACATTCTGGGCCACCGTATACGGGTTATCAGGCGAGCGGGTAGGCCAGGCATTCCTAAGCGACAACAGCCAATTTTCCACTGCCCAAATTCCCACCACCAACCTCGAGGTAGAGTCAAATCGTCCTCGGAAGCGAAGGGTCTATATCGGCGACCCCCAACCATCGTGGGGCATTCAATCCAGTAATTCGGCTAAACACCTACGTAACGCACCTGATGACCTGTCTAACGAACAACTGGGAAGACTATTGAAAGGGAAATCAGTAGAAGGACATGGCAATCGGATATATGCTGGCGACCGAATGGCTCTGCCTGAACCTTCTAAACGACCATCAGATGTGGACATTCATCATTCATCACTATTACCCTCACGCTCGTCATCACCGGCGCTATCAGACTCGGATGGGACACTTACCCCACTCTCTGTGCTCGAAGCTAAAATGTGGCCACACCCAGGTTTATCAGAAGCACAAGTGGTACAGGCCATCCATGATGCCATTGGCGTCGCGACAGTTTGAAACCTAGAGTTATTATTGTATATTGTCACCTTGATCAATTGGGACACCCATAATACTGCAGAATGAGCATAGCTGGCACCAGACACGATCACGTTGGGTGGCCGAAAACTTGCACTTGACGACCCGCACTGTCTGCGCCATCCACAGATAAAGATGAGTTCAACGAGCGATACTGTCGAGCTTCGAACTGGTGATGACGGACAAGAAAGAGTATAAATTGTGACCCCGACATAGTTATACGTCTGCACATCGAAGGGCAGTACCAATTACCTACACTCTAGCCTGGTCCTGATCACCATCAGCTTTCATATTGTCAGTGGATATAGTCTTACCCACGTCAAAGTTATTTCGCTGCAACTGGAACTTGTAGGGGTTTGTAAATCTGCTATCACTCGTAAGAGTTTAAAGAGCTGCTATTATGTATGTGCAGTTCCCGATACGGCTTCAAGTTCTTTTACGGGGTCTGGACTATGCACCGACTAGGGGTTTAAGCTGGCGAGCGAGACATTGGGGTGGGGTTTAATTGGCGACACACCATCATGAATTTATACAACTATGTACAAAGTAAACAGCTCCTTCATTGATTCGAGAACATGAACTAACATGTCAATACCCCGCAGCCCCCGAGTTAGTCCGCCAATCTGCTGCAGCTACATAAATATTTAGTCAGTACTTCCTCTTTACAAGAGAATATGGATAACAAACCAAAAAGTGTGGTGATTCCAGAACCAGACTGGACAATCGCCTCTACATCGGAAAGGGGGCCAGTGCATGGATCGTAAACTGTCATACCAGCCAATCAACTTCGATGGCTAAGAATTAAAAAATCGCAAAACACACTCGAGATATTGTGCCCCCTATATGCCAAAGCAAGCACGAACTCCGGAGGGATTGTCTCTTCGAGGAATGTATACAATGGGTAAAGCTGGTCTTGTGATCTTCCAACCTTTATCGCATCGGCCACGTCCATTCCCCACCTGTCGATGTTCAAAATGACTTGGAAGACTGCACCTAAGATGTATGATCCGCCGACACCACCGACCGCGATATAAAACGAGCCGTCGGGGTGCTCGAAGATAGTCGGAACCGTCGTGGATACGGGGCGCTTTCCGGGAGTAGGGTAATTATCTAAAGATGATATTGGAAATAGGTTCCAATCGGGTCGTGAGATCCATAGATTTCTACAGAGGCTGATAATGATAAAAATACGGACATGGTGAAGGCATCAGTCCGAACGCATTCGGGATACCAGGGATAGAGAAATCATCCATCTGATGTAGCGAGTCAGTAATTATCGCCGCCAACGAATATCGGTAGGATCCACCTCATCATTGAGAATGACACCAGTCGTAGGTTCCATAAGCTGCGAACCGAATACAAGATTGATAGTATGGGTCAAGGCGACAGCCATTCTATTCTTGTCCACGGCCGAAATGTGACTCTGAAAGGTAAAGTGTCGGTACCAGGGGGATGCAGAGACACGGAAAAGAGCGAACTAACTGTACCGTTATTGCTTTGAATGTCAAATACTGGGTTGTAATACTCTGGAGGATGGGTTGTGTTCTATTTATGATTTTGATGAAAAACTCTCGGATAAATCAGCTGCACATGCGTACTTACATCTGTCAAATTGGCCGCAATAACATCTCCGTGTGCTTTGGTAGAAAGGGGAGCGATACGCGCCAAATCACTAGCAGTGAGAATATCGCTTATGTTTGTTCTAAGTACCATGGTTAGAAATATCCACTAGCTCCACGATGGTACCTACCGCGCAGCGAAACCAACTATGACAATCATCGTTACTTTATATCGGAAAAGATTTTATACGAAACGTACATTTCATCGCCTCGATAACCCGATGTTCGTTGAGCCCCGTCCTACTACTCCCAAGATCAAAATGTTCAAGGATGTTTAGCATGAGCAGCAGAGCAGGACCAGACGCCGGTGCATGAGTCGTATACACTTTGTTGTCATAAAAAGTTCCCTTGAGCGCGTGGGTGACCCTGACTTGGTAGCTCAGCAAATCATCGTGTGTGAGCACACCATTGTTTTCTGTGATTATATCAATGATGGCATCGGCGATGGGACCCTGCACATAGCTGCCTCACTGGAAGTTTAAAACAATGAGCACAATCATCATACCTCGTAGAACGCGTCAATGCCTTGTGTGGCGATGGTAGTCAATGTTGTCGCGTAATTAACCCGCTGGATGGGATCGCCTTCCTGTAGAATCGTACCATTAGGCGCGAATATCGCCGACCAGGTCGGATTATTCAGCATTAGATCTTCATAATCCTATACTTCATCTTTGAGTTTATTCTCTTAGCTGTTTTGCTACTGGAACACATACCGGGTCATTAATCCAGCTAGCCAACTCCGGGTCAACCGTCCACCCAATCCCGTTCGCAAGATCGATACTAGGTTGTATGAGTGCTGCCCATTCGGACTGTCCCCATCTCTGATGTGCTTCCCACAAGCCGTGAAGCTCTCCTGGTACGCCGACGGCCAAACCGCCGAATTGAGCGGCTAGCGGATCATCGATGTACATTTCTTCGTATGCTGCTGCAGGTGCCATCTCGCGGAAGTCAACGTTCCAAACCTCAGATGTCCCATCAGGCGTTGTGGGAGGTAGACGGACGGTCATAAATCCACCGCCGCCAACACCGGCACTGTTGGGTTATGAGTTAACAAGAAGTGGGTCAGGTTGTTTGTCCATTTTGGCCTGTATTGAGATAGCAGACTTACGAGAACATGTTGACGACACCAATGCAGAAAGCGGCAGCAACAGCAGCGTCCACTGCGTTTCCTCCATCTTGCATGATCTGGACGCCGATGTTGGAGCAACGCACATTTTGAGCTGATACAGCACCGTGTTCGGCTTGAACAGCGGGTGATTGATCTGGAATGCAGGGGCTGAACTGCAGCTCATCCTGAGAGAGGCCGGAGTTGATTGTAGTTTTCAGAATGGTGCCGTCGCCGACGTTGCCCCGGTGCAAAAAAAATGTCAAGGTGCAGACGAGTGCTAGAGCAATCGTCAAAGAGGTGCGAATTTTGGATCGACGATTAGAGATGTTGCTTGGATTCGCTAAAGAAAATTCGATTTCAGAGTCTGGAAACTTCTTGGAAGAATTTAGTTGGGGAGCATAGGAGGGACCATAGACACGATCCATCACAGTAAAGAGGAGTCACTGAATTGACCGATGAAAGCGCGTAGGATCGATATCTGGCCACACCCTTGTTAATGACACCTCGTACCCTGCTTTATATGATCAACGAGTTACATTCCTTCTTGGTGATAGTGAGGACCCTACGAGAAGTTTTTCTCTGTCAGCTTAAAGGGGTAAACCACAGCGAGTAAGAAAGAAGTACCCTCATCTGGACTTGTGGACAAGAAGGGGCTAACGGTAGTCCATCAGAAAGAATTGAAGCTACGTCTGATATATGACGATACAAGCCTTCCGAGACGCATGTCGACACCCTATTTCACAAACACCTTTCACATATCGTACATGATCACGAGCCAAATTCGTTATGTTGTTACAAAATGGCACTTACGGAGCAGATGAGAACCACGATAGCCATGAGGTCATAGCGAAGATTCGGAGGTAAAGCTATATTTGCACTACAATAAGTGCCCACTTCTCGTCCTCCCAGACACCGTGTGTATCGGTGCTGTCGCGGCCTCTACTTTGACCGCGAAGGGATTCTTCCTCCATTCGATAGACTCGAAGCAAGATCGGATATACTTCGAATCCGAGTTCTTTGTTGAGAAAAATCTGCATTAGATAGGACCAAGTCGTTCAGTCAAAGCGACTCAGAACTGGCGGATGTAGTTCCGAGTCTGTGTAGTTCAAAGCTGAATTTGCATGTCACGTGCAACTTAACTTGCTGGCCTCTTCCTGACTTATGAATCATGATCCGCTTCTTGGACTTGAACTCGGATTGAAGGCGAATAACATCCATTTTCTCAATGAATCAAGAAGCCCAGTCACGTACCAGCCTCAGATCTCCATGAAGAGCCACTTCGCTTCACGCAGGCCTCGATGTCTCGAATCAGCCGTGGAACCCAAAATCATACTTCGTATGGATATTCGATCACCAACTAGATGACCGTGCTGAGATAATGATAACGTGCTCCTTATTGTCCGCGGTAACGAAGATACACATAAGACGAGGGCTTTCCGGAGTGTTATTGGCAACTCCCACTGCTTCCCACCGCTCTTCATACCTACGCTACCTGCCACCAGGTTAACACAGGCTTGTATTCACGTTGACCGGATTCTTTTCTCATTTGCAAATATATCAGCTCGGACTATGCCTTTGAATCTCAAAGCAGGCGAATACATCATCACCAGCAAGCTCACCGACTCGTCTATTGGACAAGAGCACCAAAAAGATCGTAACGGTGGCCCTAAGAAAGTCGTGTTGTTTCCGTCCGACAGCATTGATTCTGATTCCTGTTCGGATTACGGTTCGGACGAAGACGAATATGAGGGCTCAATTGCATACCCCAAGGCGAGTGTGTCGTCATTTGTTTTAGTTGCTTGTCGGAACTCACAGATTATCATACCTAAATAGTTTGTTCTAGAGCCGAAAGGAAACAATCAGTACATACTAACGCTCGGTGGGGAACCGACTGTCGCCATCGGCCGACGCCTTTATACGTCGCCAAGCGCTGAAACTCCACCCGAGAAATGGGTCATCACCCAGCACGCATTTCATGGGCCTTATACGTGAGCAACCTCTTTCAATATCACCAGCATGAATATGTTATAATATATCTTAACTCTTTTAGCATCGAAACAGCCGACAAAAGCGCTGGATGGAAAATTTTGGATGATATTCATCCTAGCGGCCAGGTGTGTTTATTATTGCCTTGAATTGCAGCTTCAGTGTTCATGACACCCCCATTTTCGGACGATTTATGTTAGATTGCTGTCCTCCCTCTTGCTCGCTTACCGGGATATCCCCCACGCTACCCGTCAGACGAGCTGTTCAACTTCACGCGAGTTGAAAAATAGTTCAAATCACAACGGATGCAAAGTTCAGGAGAAATGGTCTGCATGTATAATTTATCGTGATCTTAGCGAATGAAGACTTGTACGCATACCGCTAGTATTATGAGTGATGCAAGTAAATGATAGCAATGATCCGTTGGCAGGAGTCTGCGTTTTCCAATCCTGTTCGCCCCCCATAAACCTACTTCAAGTTGCATCACGTTCTCACAGGACTTCTATGGATTTGATGTCCGCTAGCTTCCCGACGTCCCGTACTTGTGCAATAATATTGTGGTCAGATGCCACTCTTTGGTATGCTCCACCAGGCTGTCGCACAAGTAACAGTGCAGCAAATCGTTGCTTGAGACGAGCAACAAGCGTCCATGCTTGCGTGAGTGTATCGGATTCGCGCGTCGGTTGCGATGAGGGTGCCGGGGGTATGACATTGGACGGAGGACGGGCAGCAACAGCATTTCGAATATCACTGGCGATTTCAGCCGCACCAAGGAGGTCCCTATTCCATGGACGAACTAATAGCATTTCCCGGCCTGGGAGCGCAGGGCGAGACGGAGAGAAGCGAGAAAGCCTATCTGCCGTGGTAATCTGCACATCTTCCAGTCCGTCTGCAGTGGCATAGTAGACTTTGATTCCAGAGTGGCCATCGGCCCGAATGGTAAGTGCTGTGAGGGGGAATACAATGCAAGGCAGAGTAAGCCGATGATTTGCGAAGCGTGGCGGGGGCTGCCCGTTGAGCTTGTTGTACAACGCCAAAGCCATCTCCGCAGTAATAGAACTCTGCAATCCCGACACTGCTGCTCCCATCTCCTCACGAGATACAAATGAAGGCGCATATGCTGGCGCTTCGTATGCGGTAATGTTAGCTGGGAGACAGCTGTTGTATTTCGACGATTGCCCCACCCAGTCCAAGGCGGTGACATCGCCCGACCGAGACACAATCGCCTCCAAGAGACGTCCGAGAGCGTTCTGCTTCTTCTCGCCGTAATCCACAACCAGCGTGACATGGAATATTCCAAATAGCGAGTACGCAACATCCTCCTGCATCGTAGTGATGCGAGTCGACGCCCAGCGGAGCCTCTGCCGCACTTCTGTTGTGCCCGGACGGAAGCCAGTGAGAGCGTGGCCAGCAACCCCGGTTGCATCCTCCAACTCCTGCATGATCGTGATAGACTCCCCGTGGTTTGGCGAGCGATCATTCAAATATGGAGTCCAATCTTCCGCAAAAAAGCGGATGACTCTGGGGGCTAGAAACTCCTGGAGAGTCCAGCCTCGCGTGGTCCATGCGCTCTTCGCCAGTGCGCCGGGCTTCGATGAAGGTGGAACGTCCGAAAGATAAATAACTGTGAGTGACGAACAACGGTACCAAACGAACATCGAGGTCAGGGATTCTTGCAGCTCCACGCTATTGGTCTTGTCGATGCAGCACGTGTCGCTCCACGCCCAGTTGTACCCCGCATCACGAGCGGTTTGACAGAACCTCTGCAGCTTGGTAGCAGGATACACCGCCTCCAGGTCGTATACAGATTTTCCCCGGACGTCACATAACAAAGGCTCCGTCCCCTCCCACCTATGGGAGAGCATCGCATATCGAAAGTATTTCTTGATCACTTCAGAGATACGTGCGTGATCGAATGTTGTATCAGTAGTCATGGACGAAATGAGTTCTTTGAAATCTGGAGTCGCTTTGAAGGCGTTAATTCGCTCGTCTCGATCATAAAGATGACCAGTCGTGGTATCGACCAACCGAAGTGGGAAATTCTGAAAGGACTGGTTGATAGCTCTCTGAACAGCACGATCCACATCCACAGGGCTGAGATATTGCTGACGCAACTCTACAAAGAGCATTACATCATGCGAACCTCAGGACTGATGTTTCCAAGACACTCACTGCGGGTCACTGGATCAGGAGAGTTCTCGAGCTTCAAAAGCATTGCGCTGAACGCTTCAATCGCGTTTCCATAATCTTGTGCGCCATGCAAAGCCACATGCTTCCATTCGTAACCCCAGGGAGACGAGTGGTCGAGTTCTATCGCCTGTGAATAAGAAGTAGCGTCATTCAAGCGGCTCCTGCACCATATCAATTCAAACGTACATGCTCTGCATCTTCTAAAGCATCCTTCCACTCGCCCATTGCTGCCCTTGCCTCACTTCGCTTGATGAAAATGTCTGCTTCGGACGGGTCAAGAGCGAGTGCGGCCGAATACTGATTAACCGCTTCGCTGTACTTGTTAACACGCAGTGCTTCGTCTCCCAGAGTTTTCGATGTTTGGGTGCATCGATGCTTAAAGTCTAACGTGGAAGATTAAATGGACGTCAGCTAAACCCAACATCATATGGACCGAATGAGTACGTGCTTACCGACGAGCCAGTCCTTAGTTTCCATCATCGCTTTTGTACCTTCATCAAGCTGGTCCATCATGGCGTGCAGCGATTCCACTGCCTCGTTTGTTCGTCTGGCAGCGTAGAGGGCTTCACATTTCCGTTCATGGATATCACGCCACAAGATGTCAAATTTCCATCCAAAAACCTTACGAAGACAGTCAATAGGACTGGCAAAGTGTTCAACAAGAGCGTCTTACCAACGAAATTGTCTCCAGTCCTGGACTGTTCATATCAAATGGTCCGAGACTAATTGCACTTGTCAATTGCTGGACCGCTCTATCATATTCATGTGCCTTCATGGCGGCCATTCCGAGTTGAGCATACATATATGTCTGCAGAAAACATTGTGAGTACTTTGAACACCTGGGCAGTATACGAACATACGCACTTGAATGTTGTGACACAAAGGTGTGTCATTTCCTGGTCGAGCCTTGATCAGGTCAGTGATGCGTGCTATGCCTTCGTTACCCCGGCCAATATTGAAGATGATGATGGACTATACCAGCAAGCTGAATACTAGTTCTGAGCTATGCTAAATGACCATTCGGCTCACCTTCACCAACAAGAGGAAACGGATTGTATTGATATCGCCATTGCAGTCTATAAACCCCAAGTCAAGTGCCTGAATTGCACCCTCACCGTTCCGTTGTCCAGAATGTGCAATGCCCAGTGCAACATAGCCCAAAACCGAAGGCTGAATGTTGATGGACTACATTGATACCAAAATAAGCGAAACACACATTTTAAAAAGAATCTCAAAGTTACCATCTGCGCATCTTCTAGTGCCGCGTTCCACTTCAACGCGCGTGCTCTGACAAGCGCACGGCTGGCGAATGCATTATGGTCTTTCACATCATCTGTGATTACTTCTGACAATGCCTCCTCTGCCTTCTTAAAATTATCCCTCAGGCTTCGCCATGCATTGCATGTCTGTGCACTGGTCTCCAGCAGAGGCTGCATAGGAAGCGGCGGAGCAAGCGGTCAGTGAATCAATCGAGATCGATCTTTGTGGACACTCACCTGCTGGGTGCGAGAAGCGGCGGGACGAACGATCAGCGAGCCACTCACTCTCTGTGTGCGAGAAGGGGCAGAGCAGGCGGTCAGTGGATCAGTCGAGATCGATATCGACAGGCACTCCTAGTACGAGAAGCAAAGAAGCGGGAAGTCAGCGAGTCACTTGAGGTCGATGTCGGTGGATACTCACAGACTGAGTCCAAAAAGTGGGGAGCGAACAGTTAGAGGGTCAGTTGAAATTGATGTCGACGGTCACTCACTCTCTGGATGCAAGAAGCGGGGAGCGAGCCGTCAGCGGGTCCGTTGAGATCGATTTTGATGGTCACTCACTCTCTGGGTGCGAGAACCGACGGAGCGAGCAGTCAGCTAGTCAGTTGAAAACGATCTCGACAGGCACTCACATACTGGGTGTGAGAAACAGGGAGCAGGCGGTCAGCAAGTCAGTAGAGATCGATCTCGGCGGGCACTCACGATCTGGGTGGGAAAAGCAGGGGTCAGTAAATCACTGGAGATCGATCTTGATGAATACTCACCTCCTAGGTGCGAGAAGCGGTGGAGGCAAGCGATCAGTGAGTCACTTGAGATCGATCTGAGGGGGCACTTACTCTCTGTGTGCGAGAAGCGACGGAGAAGGCGGTCAGTAGGTCAGTTAAGATCGACCTCGACAGGCACTCACATCCTGGGTACGAGAAGCGGCGGAGCGGGAAGTTAGCGAGTCACTGGAGATTGATGTCGGTGGACACTTACAGCCTGAGCGGCGGTGGAGCGAGCGGTCAGCGAGTTGGTTGAGATCAATCTTAGCGATCACTCACTCTCTGGGTGGGAGGGGAGGGGAACAAGCCATCAGCGAGTTATTTGAGAACGATCTCGGTAGGCACTCACCTCCTGGGTGCGAGAAGTGGGAGAGGGACGGTCAGCGAGTCAGTCAAGATTGGTCTCGACAGGCACTCACTCTCTGGGTGCGGGAGGCGGGGAAGCAGGTAATCAGCAAGGCAATCATCATCAATTTCGGGTACTCACCCACTGGGGAAAGAAGCAGAGAGGATGGTCAGCTACGCAGTCGAGATTGATTTCGACAGGTACTCACATCCTAAGTGCGAGAAGCGGCGGGGCAGGAAGTCAGCGAGTCAGTTGATATCGATCTCGACAGGCACTCACATAGTACTGGGTGTGAGGAGCAGGCAGCGATCAGCAAACTACTTGAGATTGATGTCGGTGAATACTCACGACCTGAGCCCAAGAAGCGGCGGAGCGAGCGATCAGCCAGTTAGTAGAGATCGATCTCGACTGGCACTCACTCTCTGAGTGTGAGCAGCGGTGGAGTGGGGAGTCAGTGAGTTAGTAGAAATCAATTTCGACACACTCACCTCCTGGTTGCGAGAAACGTGGGAACGGGCGGTCAGTGAGTCAGTCGAAATCGGTCTCAGTGGGCACTCACCTCCTAGGTGCAAGAAGCGCGGCACAGGCGGTCAGCAAGTCAGTGGAGATCGATCTCGCCGAGTACTCACTCTCTGGGTACGAGAACCAGAGGAGCGGGTGGTCAGCGAGTCAGTCGAGCTCAATCTCGGTAGGCACTCACAGACTGGGTGCAAGAAGCGTGGAGCAGTCGGTCAGCATGTGCGGCCATGCAGCTATGTGTTGAACATATGCTCACCATGGTATTGGATGGGGGAGAAGTGCGATAGTAATTCTGTATGGGTGTTGTAGAACTTGAAAGAGAAGTACGATAGTAATTTTGTACGGGTGTTGTAGAACTTGAAGGGGAAAACCGGTGCGGACAACGATCAGTGGCAACAGAAAGTCAGTGATTCTTAGACTGGTAACAATCTGATGTGCCGAACACTTTTGAGAGTGATGGAAGAGTATTGGCGGAGCAGACTCGTTCATGGGAACACGGGAGCCAGAGAAACGAAGAGAGCTTGAGGCGGTTCAGGGAGGTGATGCGGACTGTGCCACGACGTGTTGTTATCGTAATTGGCTTCCATGGAATTCCCTCGTATCATCGGAGTGTTTTTAGTTGCTCCTAGTTGGTAGTTGTTCTCTGATTATAGCCGCCCGGTGGATGAAAATCACTGTCCACGACTTAGTCTGCTTGACCGATGGACATCGCCGACGACTAACGAGGACAGCATTTTTAGGGCGCCTCGATGACATCATGTGCTATCCTGATCTTGATGGAGTTCGAACATGCCCTGTTGATTGATGAAAAAACTAAATAAAACCTTAGTGGAGCATATACAGGATTTTGATGGTCTACTCTTGGCCATCCTTGTAGACCCATTTCCACTTCTAAAAATTATCAGGAACGGAAAGTGTCCAACTAAGAACAACGTGAAAACTCAGTCTATGGGCCAAAGACTCATATTCTAGGCATACCTAAGAACAACGTGAAAACTACACTATAGTAAGTACAATATATATGAAACCGATCTTGTAAGTACTCACCTCAGTCTATGGGTCAAAGACTGAGGTGTACGTGTGGCGAGCGCGGTGCGCTATACTACGAATTAGGTCGGAGAACTAAAGTAGCTAAGTACGAAGATTGTGAGATGCGGTGAAAAACATAAATATCTAAGGGCTCGATAAAGCCTGAATCGTAACAAAAATGTCGAGTGAGGGCAAAAACCATAGAACAATACCAATCAGGCAAAATCATCAAAAATCAAAAGGGACCATGACCTCTACACACCAGATAACGAATAAGCCCCTTATCAGAAGGCACGACCCGCTTCCACTCTGCCTCTGTCTCGGCATTGTCTTCTTGATGTCGTTCTTGCTGCTCATGATTTCGCAGCCCTGTATTACCAGCCGTGCAGATGATACGATACGAATCGAGGGCATAGGGACCTGTTCCAGGAAGATTCGAGATGGACGTTGGGGAATAGCGTGTGTGCTTTGGAGCATGTTTGGTGGGGATGGAAGAAGTCACGGAAGAGGGTAGGTATCCTTTTGGTGGTGTCAAAGCGTTAGATGTTGAACTCGGCGACGAGGTGGGGGATACTGAATTGGATGGTGACGCTGAAGCTAAGCATAGAGATGCCGTCAAGGTTTCACCTGTTGCCCGTACACTTCCCTGTCCATTCCGCACAGAATCTGGCGTGCACGCGCCAGCGGGTGTATTTGTCCTCGGGTTTGTGCTGTGCCTCCCTCCGTGGCGCGTGCCTCCCATAGTGAAGAGCGCAATACGCCAGCTTGCGGACGATCATCGACATACATTCTTGATAGGAGTTTTAAGCGACGAGTCTGGACGTTATATAACCCCAAAGGCTTCAAAAGAACTACGATTTGTTTCGATTTGGGCTGTATATAATAGGAATGTGTCAGTGGGTAGTCTCCCGTAGGCAGACCTTTAGAAGGAAGACAATCGTTCCTTCTTTATAAAGGGGATGGTGATACAAACATAGGTTGGATACATACCTTCGGCAAACGCCTCTGGCGCATCAGTGCCCAGAACACAGGAATAGCCAGTGGTTTTGTTCACAGGAGTCGTCGCCACGAGGACGTTCCATGGATCGGGCGCCAGATGCTCTATAGATGTAAGTATAGCAAAGATGGATGGGTGTATGCGCATTGGGGTGAGGTATATGCGGGTTGAAATGAGACGTATGCATTCGGGAGGTGGGTATATGCGCGTAATGTGGTAAATACGGATGGATGTGAGTATATGCACAACTAGCCTCAAAAATAAAACGAATAATTTACGTACCCTGGATTAAACACGGCTTGACGGTCCTTAATGCCTCACGCAGATATGCTTGATGCGTAAGACCGGGTGAGATTGGGAGTTGAAAGATAGCCTCTGCGTTGCGATGGGATGTATATTTGTGGAGAATTCACTACCCCGAATGACCTAGCTTTGGACGCCCTTGAAGGTGATGCTTTTATTCTGGGTAATTTTAATGCATCTTTTCCTTCAGAATCCCGTTTGCCAAGTTCCGTTTCTGCATCTACGTCCAAATCACCCGTACTCAGGTCCGATTCAGATTCGGCAAGACCGTGTCTTTTGGAGGATGGTATGGTGCATGTTGGCGTGAAGAAACAAGAAGTCCGCGTTTGAGCTAGTTTTGGTATTTACCCTGCAGGTTGACTGAGGCGCAACATCTAGTGTATGAAGATTCTAATTAGCAATTGATAGTAACAACAACAACGAAGATTATGAACGTACCGTGGCGATCCGAGTATGATCGATGAAGTTTGAAGCTCGAAGCTGATGATGGTTGCTCGCAAGCCCTAGCGTGTCACTTCCAAGGAGCCACAGTGGCATACTCGAAATGCAAGCGGAAAGAGTAGAAAATCAGCCAGAGAATCAGTTTCAAGCACACCCGTGCCCCAACAAAAGGGACAGGGACGCGGTCCACAAGCTCGACAGAGCAGCTACGAAGGTATCATATATGTCTCAGTATACAGTTAACATCGACATCCCTTGGATAAGCTCATGGAGAGCGGGTGAGCATAGGCCTGATCCAGCCAAACCTCAGAAATATGAATAACGATGGACGGTAATTTCGCTGCTGCCAAGATCAAGAAAGCGCCCACAAGACACGGAAATTGATGATAAAAGAATGTAATGTCAATATACTAATGATATCGAAGGTCCTTCGTGACTCCTATATGGCAGAATTGCCTTCTCACCTTGGTCCCCATGACCAAAATTGAATAAATGAACTCGAGTAAAATAATGAGTATATCCAAAGTCCTGTACACGAGAGAAGATCAGCATACTGGTAGATGCAAATAATTACACCTCAGTCAGGATCAAAAACAAACCCACCAATGATGATACTAGAAACAGTATCCTGCTTATCCCCGCCAACACTTCGCCTCCGCCTCCACCTAATCCGATATTTAACCTCGGCCTATATTTCTGGGTACGCTCCTCTAAGCCGAGTTCGCCCATCCTTGAGACGTTCAGTGATTATAGGACTCGCAGCAGGCCGGTACTTGAACTCTTTCGAGTACCTATACAGTTACATTTGCAACGGAATGCAGATCAGACCGTATGTCCGTAGTTCGGCATAACAAATATTATCTACGCACCGTGAAGCATGGATAATATTCTCCTCGACGGGTTTCTTCGATTTGATTGAGAAAGAAAGCCAGAAGAGAAATGCGACGAATACGAGCAGGGAAATGCGCTTCCAAGTGGCAGGAGGTGGTCGGTTAAAACGAGGATCGACGGGAGCGGGATTACGCTCGGTATCATACTCGCTGTCGGGAGATGTTGCGAGGCGCTGGTAGCCCGAAGCCATATTGTTTATATATGCAGGTTAGAGGATATTGAGTATATGTTAGAGTCGGGGTAGAAACAGAGATTGGATGAGGAGCAAAAGTAAGGGCTGATGTGGCAACGACCCTATTGAATTGCACCCGAGACAGAACGTGATCGGGATTTGAAAGGCTTCGTTCTCCTGGTTTGGAACAGACGCAATAATGAGAAGACGTATCGCCGTGTCCTCCGAGGAAGAAGAAGAGGAAGGCGAGGATGATATCGATAATGAAAATGACAACGCCAACGACAAGTCAACAATGGGAAGCGGTGCGTAATATTATATCCATCATCCGTTCACTTTTGTTGTTTCATTGTATTTCCGTGCCGTGTGTGCTATACATACATACTTCGAAGTGGTGTACCAATTTGACACATTTCAGATTTGTGATTCGCGGCTCATACATGACCATTGACCATTATTTGACTTTGAAGTTGACGCCCAAGCAACAATACTAACGCACACCCGACATTGACAGACATGCAAATGTCTGACGAGGGATCTGAAGCAGAAATGGACGTTGACGGAGAAAACGAACAAACTAATCCCTCTAAACGCGTAGAGCAGGACGATCAAGACCAGGGAGAAGAAGAGGAAGAAGAGGTACGTCCCATGTTCATTCTTAAACTATCAGAACTGACATGTTTATATCAACTTGTTATGATGCCTTGTGATGATGTACCTTACTTTTCGTATACTGCACTGGTTTTCAGGGCGCCCTTGAGTCAGAAGAGCTTTCTCCTCCGCCATCTCCCCCTGCGGCCGCCGCCCCACAACCACGCTTCACAATAAGACTCATAGTGCCACAAGCGCGCAAGCCAGAAACTACCCAATCTGAAGAACCAAGCCAGCCACCATCTCGAAGAGCCGCATCACGAGGTATGTTTGCACCCACTACTCACATTGCACCATGATTATGAACACACCACACAGACATTGACATTGAGTCTGAGGATGATGACGAAGACAACGATGAAGGAGAGGGAGCTACAGCGGGAGGAAGCCGGACGCGGCCTATGACATCTCGCCAGGCCGTCCTCGCCAGTGTTGTTGATTCGTCGCATGTCTCGTTATGTGAGCTCATCTATCTTTTTGCTTTGTCCTTGCATTTAATGCAAGTGTCCACTGAATTCCATTTTCTATTATACACCTTTCGCATCCATGACTTAACATCACCTTCCACTCCGCGATCGTGTTTACTTGCCCACTTTTATATTCACCCAAACCCAGCCATCGCTCCCGCAGAGTCAAGTCGCAAGAAAAAACAGCTGACCGAAAACGAAATCGCGCTGCGGAGAGAAGAAACAGCACGCAAGCGGAAGAATCTCTCAGAAAAGAAACTCGAAGATGAGAAGGTGCGTTCTATTCAAGCTCCCTAACTTCCTACACCCTGTTATATATCAAGTGCTCACCCCACCCCAACACACAGGCAGAAACGATAAACCGCCTCCTCAAAAAACAGTCCAAGGCCAAATCACGGCGCACCGCGGCCGCGATCTCCGAGGACCGCACGCCCGCGACGCCCGCTACGCCGGCGGAAGACGACGGGGGAGAGGATGGATGTGCTGGCGGGGAGGTGGCGGTGACGGAGGTCGTGCCGGTTATGTATAGGTGGATATCGACGACGAGGCCCAGTGGGAATGGGGATATGAAGGGCGGAAGCGATGGAAAAAATGGGGATGCGGGTGCGGATGGGACAGGGAAGGAGAACGTAGACAATCCTCGGATGAGGCTCACGTTCTCGATCCCCGTGTGTGCTCTACCTTCCGCTGCCGCCCATATTACATCGGACTCGGCCGCTCTCACGAACATCCCTATCACCCCGGAAGCAACCAAGAAACAGCCTCCAGTGTGCGACGTCGAGGGATGCACGCGGGCGCGGAAATACCGCCTCGTGAAGGACTGGATGAGGGGGGCGTGTGGGATGGAGCATCTGCGCGTATTGGAGGGGAGGTCGGGCGTTGACGCTGGGGGTGGGAAGGAGAACTTGCGGGAGGCGGGGATGGAGGTAGATGTATAATGCATGCCTGCGGTGGTGGTTTTGGTGTTGTAGTTCTGAGATGGAGCAGAGGGCAACGTTGATTGTGTTTCTTTGTGTTTTACCCCTGTATCAAATGTTTCTTGTACCAAGTCAAGTCGAGATGTGTCCGTTTGACGATAGTCACTTGGAAATCATCGCAAAACAAGACATGCAACGGCTTTGGGGTAATACCATTTGTTGCATTAAAATTGAGTAAGTACACGGCTAATTGCAGCCAAGTTCAATAGAAGCCGTGCAGCTGGGGCAAGTCGGCCTATATTGAGCTCCAATAGTACCGTACCATTTCGATCACTTGTGTCGACTAAAATTAAGCACATTCTACTCAGGTTAGTACTTATTTATTGCTAAATCTCTGGGTCTGAGCCTGGCATTCTACAATGAATACGACAGCCAGGGCGGTGAGGACGCGTCTCCAGCTGGTCCTGACCTGCCCGGCACGGTCTGTGCACACATATTCTGCGCTGAAGTTCGCAACGAAACCGACGAATACTCAATATCAATCTCCATCACCCGCACCGTAGCCCGAGACTTCCTCGACCGCGACGTCGACACAATCTAGAGCCGAAGAATCTTATTTTCTACAAAAACTGAGAATCTTCTGGTCGAAAGACAAGAAAGCGGAAAGGAAGAAAGCGAAGAGAACCACGCTGTCGATGGTGGACGGGCAGCTCCATAGGTATCTCACATTAGACATGTGGAGCAGTAAACTTGAGACGCTTGGTATGCCTCCGTGTTCATTCTCCGTAACCACATCTAAGCACGTCCACAGATGTTGAGATTTCTTGTAACATCAAGGCCATGTGCACGTCTACCCTACGCCCTTTTTTGAGGCAATACTGGGATAGACTGGGATGCGGTGATGCATAACTTCAACAACTGGGCTAAGAATACGTACAGGTACACTCTCTTTCCGCTTGTCGCTTTATCTACCTGACCACTATATAGCAGATATCAAATCGCGTCTGCTAACACCTTCCCTCCGCCTGATGTTATACATTCACCCTCTTCTTTTCCATTTTTACCACCCGAACCGCCATTAGACTTCCCTCATACCTTGGGAATCCGTCATTTCTTCTCTCCACGAGTTTGGCGTCACATGGGGAACCTACAAAACAATGCGCCAAACGCGTTGCTAGCTCGTTTGAGACGCACCGTAATGTGCCTCTCCCTAGAAATGGGCAGAGCTATCGCTGAGTGAGTTCAATCAGATTCATATGACATCTATCGAACCTTTAAGTTTGATCACGTGACTATCGCTAATTTATGTTAAACAGTAAAGATACGACTGCTATTTGAGCGGTTAACGAAGGGAAATTTGGGATGGAAAAAAGCACTTTTTCGAAAGACCAAACAGGTCAGTGCATATCATATAATTTTCTTGTGATTGGGCGTTATCTGAGATTGTTATGATGTGCAGTGCCTTCGTCAGCAACCATAATATCCATTCGTGCTGCGGAAGTTCATCATGCAAAAAAAAACCCACAACACGGGTATAGGCTCGCCATGCACGCTCCCGTCAAGTTTGAAACGATGCAGGTGACCGGAGTTCATTGAGACGGCCAATTTAAACCAGGAATTGCGCGCAAGTCTTCGCTAACTCGGATTTCACCTTTTGTAGTCTCGGGGTGCTATCCAAAACGGCAGGTCGCAATATCACAACTCTTAAACCCCAGCATGTCGTCAAGTACATGGTCCTCGAGAAAGCTGGGTGGTACAACAAGCCATGGACAGTGCGGGCGCAGATCTACGAGCAGGTGGGGGCAACGGAGACCATTGATCTCATTAATAAAGGCTGAGGGTGTGGAGTCTGTGAGCGTGACCAGAAAATGATAGAGGACGTCACTGCTCAGTATTATTCGGCTGCTTGGCTTATTTGTGACTTATTCTTCCGATTCATATCACTAGGTGAGCATGTGTGAAAATCTGAGACCTTTTTAATGTTTCCTGCCCAATTCACTATCGGGTGGGAGTAGGGGCCCCGCACTGTTCATTGACGGAACAATTGTTGAGCGCTTGAACCTTCAAGCTTCAAGTTCAGATCTGTATCTCTTCTGTATTGCATATGCCCGAGTGATGCCGAAACGCATACGATAAT